>JAVQJL010031646.1:0-91409 GCA_036024295.1 Nannoperca obscura | reverse complement strand
TGTGTGTGTGTGTGTGTGTGTGTGTGTGTGTGTGTGTGTGTGTGTGTGTGTCCATTATCAGCCCATCTCCCCTCGGTGCTGAGTGCTTCTCCAAGGTGTACAGTACAGCCAGGTAAGGCCGCGCGGAGAAAGGACTCCATTCTTCTGCCCTTCCTGACTCACGGCAGAGGTGCAGCACCACCTCCAGCTCTGGTTTCCGTGGTCCTTTTGTCTCGCACCACTGATCGAGGACACAAAATGGGTCTGGAGGGAACCCAACACCGCACCCTCACGTTTCTCATCGCCCCCGTGGAAGCTACAGTCACAGGAATGAAAAAAAAAAAAATCAAAGCTGTTTTGAGGCAGAAATACATTTGCTATTTTATTAGCGCCTTTTTCGTAAGCAAACTCGTGTTGCATGTGACAGGTCTTGTTTTTGATACGCATACCTATTCCACTTTTATATCAATCACCTTTAACCTGATATCAGATAAAGTGCCACCATCTCCCTGTGCCCTTTAAACAGGAATTTCCCGCTCACGCTTGAAACTGTCCCAGGTGCTGCCCAGTAAAGCAATGCCACTGACCCAGTAATGTGAGCAGAATGCCTTCCTTCAAGGAGCTCTGCTCTGCAAGCACTGGAGCTGAATATTACGGAGGCCTATCACGGCGGAGGCACGTAAGTGGAGCTTTTTGGTGAAGGAATGTTGCCGGTAAACAGATTTGCCATTAGATATGTATGGTACCAAATGTGACTTTTACCGTCGGAGGGATACAGGACCTGTGTGAGCTCACGCCAGTACCTGATGGGATTAGTGTTTGTGTGTGTCTGTGCACGTGACTGCACATGTTTGTATTTGTAGTCCCATCATAAAATGTGACTGAATAACACACTGTATCATTTTCAGAGTATTATCATATTTACTTTACTCCCATAATACCTTGCCTCACGGTAACCCTTCTGCTCCCGGTCGGCTACCTGAGGCTGCTGCTGTGTGCACGTGGAAATCATGACGCGAAAAATAAAGTAATTTTCTCTTAAAATAAAACGTTGTCTCCTCAAAGCTTATGACAAACTAGCCAATGAGATGCAACAGTGAAGCTTGTTCTTTCTTAGGCTACAGTAAGCAATACAGGAATTACAGACATTTAATTTGTACATTTATTTGAAAAGCTGCACTGTGTTTTGAAAGTCAATACATTTCAGTCCGTTTCAATACTTTAAATTCATGTAATAAATATACAAATATCAATTAGCATGAGAAATAATGAAAAAGGTTATAATAATCATTCGCTTATGGAGATCAATTCGACCTGTTCAGATGTGATCACTATAAGATTTCTACAGTATTTTATTTCAGTCATAGTTCTATCCTCTGTATTACGCTTACCATACGGACGTTGAATGCTGCACAGATAGGGCCTGGACTTGATGGCTCCATAAAAGCATGTCTCAGTTATGTGTTTTTCCCCCTGTGATGCCCACTGACATATTGGCACCCACTCGTCAGTCGGCCTCATTTAGAGGGAGTTTTTCCCTCGTCGACTTTCCCTCGTTTTTCCCAACTGTCACACAGCCTGGCACGGGCCCACGGGAGGCTTTTTGCAACCTGAGTGGAAACCTGGGGTCTGGTCTGGCCCCGTAGCCCACATTGGTCACTTCTGCAAACCTTGTCATAGCTTCGACAGGATTGTGAGACTGGAGGTTTGCCCGTCTTTCTCTCTCTTTCTTCTTGGTTTGTTCTTTCCTGGCTCGGCTCTGCCAGAGGAGCTCCTGCTCTGAGGGGCCCCGAAAGCAGAGGAGAAGACTCGAGCCAAACTTTTATTTCTTGTCAAAGGCAGCATTTCAAGCATGGGTGAAGAAGTGCAATCAGAAACTGTCATCTGTCAATCTACATGCAAGTACATGTACGGTAACCTGATTGACAAATGATCTCAAGAGGTGCAGAAGAGACCACAGTAAGGGCTTGACAGATTTATTTCAGATTTAGACAACATTTAAAAAATAACGAGTGGTATACTAAACCTACAGTAGTTTAACCTTATAGGCAAAATAGAAAAGTGTCTTGCTGGAGGCTGAAAAAACAAATGCCTAAAAACAATGAAACTAGTTTATATAAATGCAACCAAAGTGGGATAACTGTGTTATTCCTGACTTTCATAATCTACTTCATCATAACGTCAATTCAAATAAGTCTCAACTACCATCACACTTCATCACCAGTGACACATAAACCAAACACAGGTGTCTCTATCTCCGCTGTTTACACCTCTGTCTCTCACGCAACGCCGGCCTGCAACAGAAGTTCAATGTCTGTCTTTTACACAGATGTCTCCAATATTTCGCACCTCTGTGTGGAGAGTGGGGGTGGACGATTTGTGGTCAACAGCACAGAGTATACTTGACTTCCTCTAGGTAGTCATTCAGTGCTGCTAGTGTTCAAACAGAAGACATCATGTTCATTTTCAGGAGAGTATAAGGATGAGGTCTGTGTCCTGAAGCCAACTAGATGAGTGTAGATTTGTTGAAGCTACATGATGTACTTCATGTCCAATACATATATGAACTGACAGTGTTTTACAAGCACTGAGCAACAACAGCAAAAGATGAGCTGTTCAATAATATTAATATTATATTAATATGTTTTTCAATCGTCAATCATCTTTCCTCTCGTCATTATCTCTTAGCCCAGCTACAGACCTCAAAGTGCAGAAAGTGCTATTTTTGCAGTTTATACAGTGAATGTTGGACTTTGTTGTACTTTATATTTTTATAACTTTAAATCAGTCAATGAAGTATTCAGAGTTAAAACTAGTATCTACCGAATTATCTAAAATCTATTAAACACAAAGTAATTAAAGTATTCAAAGTATTCACCCTACTTGCTTCCCCGCACCAACATTAAACTTCAGTCAATGTACTAAATAAAAATGTGGTTGTTTTTTCATCAGGCACTAAATGACCTAATGATGGCGCCAGATGAAAAGTCAAGAGATCACCAAGGTACATAAATAACACATATCGAGACACAAAGAAACTAAAATGTCAACCTTCTGGTTGAGTAACAGTCAAGTCAAGTAGTTGTTGAGGTATTTCAAACTGGACCAAAGAGGTTGAATCAATGATTGACTGATGCAACTCATGGGGTATTGAATCTGAATCGGGATACTTTCAGTATAGCTTCATTTTAGCCGATCAGATGCTTTTGGTTGTTATTTTCACACACGTGTGGCGGTGGCCATGCCGTGGGTGTACTGTATAATTGTTTGCTCTGTACCTCGCCTGTTGAAGTGCTGTTAAACGTCCGCAGCTGCGCCCCTGGATGTTATGATCATTAGAGCAAGCCTGTGATTCCACAGCGACGTTAATGTGCAGCTGAGTCATGCTGGTGCAGATAGTGGAGGTGAACTGTAAGGGCACACGCTGTCTTTGCTGTGGCAGGGATCCTGCGTGTTTGAAGCTGAGTCTGTAACTCGACACAAGGCCGAGGCAAGAAGGAATTACAGGCCATCGAATAAACAGAAGCTGCAGAGGAGCAGCAGGGCGTGCTCCCTTCAGGAAATTAAAAGCCATTGCCTTTTCCTTCAGTCTCCCTATCCTCTCTCATCTGCTGCCAGTTCACTTAATGAATAGCACACTAATAGTATCTGGGGTCTCTCTTTTCTGCTGTTGTCTGTAGAGGACCTTCATACTCATCATATCATTTATATTATGATGAGTTTTCTTTTGAAGTAGTGACAAAAATACTTTTTTATACGTTGCATCAGAGATCCCATATTCTGGGAACCAAAACGGAGAAAAAACCTGGCATTTCAACACATGGTGTTAATATTAAAATAAGGACACATCTAGACAATTTTAAATGTCAAATGATGTGAAGGCTGAATAAAATATGTGTGCACTCTACAGGTACAAGAGGGATTTAAAGCAAATTCTTTAGAGATGATGAGATTTCGTGAAAGTGGTCGTGGATGTATTGACATAAGGAGTTACAGAGGACTGGTGGCCTCCACCCACACTTCCCTCACCCATGTTGTTACATCAGGAGGAGGAGGATGAGGGAGAAATTAATGAATAAGACCCCAATAACTGAACAAAACACACGATCAGAACTTTTAGTGTCTGCTAAAACAGTCAAAACATAACAGATGATTTTGCAAACTTGGTACATTTTTGACAAACCAAGCACAGTTAGGAAAGAAATTGAAGTTAGGAATTAAATTTAGGTCACTTACTTCAAATAATGAGGTAGAGATGAGACAAAGATCCAGCACAGAGGCAAGGAAAGCTGCATGACTGCTCTCTTGTGTATACTTTTACGTTTCAGTATATTTAATAAGAAGCCCCACATGAAAAAGTGATTGTCTCATTGTAGTTAACCTGGATGTGGAAGACTTTTGTATTAAAGTCAAGGAGAGTATGCTCGGTTTTTCCACACTGCACAGTAAAAGCAGGCATTTGGCGTTTGTCTCAAAGCAGTAAAATAGGGAGCGACTTTCATCCATAATGGAATTCTTGTCACACACCTGGTGTTGCCAACATGGTCCTCTTCGGGTTGTTTTGGAACATTCATCTTTTCACTGTTCAAACACTTGCTCTGCCTCACTTGTCGGAGGAAAAACAAACTATAGTAATGCACAAAGAGCATACCGAGTAGATGTGACAGATACAGCAAACGTGTACGAAACGTCTCGGTCATATGTATGATTCGATTTCAATGGTTCTCATACGAGACACTTGTGAATTATCAAAAATCTTCACCTCAGTGCTTTTAAAGTGTTATGAAATTGCTTTATAAGCTGCCATTCCCTTGTCCTGGAGGAATGCAAAGGTTTTATGACATCCTTACATTGATGTTTGGAGATGTTTTTACCTATCGCTTTGCATCAGAGGTGATAAAGGTCACCTTTTTTTCCATCAAAATATTCACTGCCTGTTTGAGTTCAGCAGGTGCAGCCAGCTCAGAGGTCAAAGGTCAAAGCGCATCCTAGTCAGGAATTGCACTGCGACTGCCAACAATCACAGGAACCATATTGTTCTCTATGGAGAATAGTTTTATGAGAGCTTGCAGAGGGGAATTACAGGAAAATAGCCAAAGATTTTGTGTGATTATATCGCGATTATGTCACTAAGTCTGGCATATTCAACAGAACTTTGTTTCACTGAGTCCATATGTAGTGTTCCAGGTGTTGTAGGGGGCTTAAAAAAACACCCCGTTCAATGTCTTCAGTTGTTAAAGCAAGGGTCCCAAAATGTGCCGTTATAGAGTGACCACTAATACAGAGTAACAACGTCCAGCTGCTTGAAAGATTTTTATTCATTCACAAGTATGAAGCACTCCCCACAGATCAGTGTTAAACGGAGGAGGAAAGTGAGCAAACCAGTTCCAGTTGTAACAACTTGTAACCATTGGCTAGAACTATATAAATGAATCATAAATGAATAAATTAATCAATAAATAGTTATTTTCCAGATCCAGGAGGTAACTAACACCTGAAATACAGCTGTCATCGGCCCAAATCACAAGATAGGACTGCAGCACAAAAGCGTGTAAACCTCTTTACTCTATAGATTAGTTGTTGTTTGTCTTTTGTAATGAAGATCATTTTATAACACAATTGATAATAGATTAACTATTGAAGTCATTCATAAACATTTTCTGGTTCAAGCGTTTGAAATGTGAGAATTTTCTGCTCTTAGTGAAACATACTCACAGTACTGTGTCTCCTGGTTTCTACATATGGACACTTCAGCTAATCTGAAGCCTCCAATGTACAGAGATCTGTCTTAACAGCAAAGCCAAGCATGTTTGGAACCAGAAAGCACAGATGACTCAAGTCGTTATGTAACTGTTGGAGTGATAAAAGTGATAATTTGAACAATTCTGGTGCCTGCAGCTGTTTTCTCTTAGAAGCAGTGGAGTGCAGGTGTCAGTGAGGTTTTATTTTCATCCCGTCCTAAACACCCAACTAACACTATAATGGAGAGAAAATGTCTTGACTAAACCGCATTCCAAACTTATTTTCACCAAGTCTTTATTGTTCAAGAAAACGTTCTAATTTGAGCCTGAAATACTGTATGCACAGGTGGTGCCCTGCAGCTCCTGCGCTTACAGACGTGCTTGGTGGGTAAATGCTGCAGTATGCAGTGGGGGGTCCGCCATCTTAACATAACACTTCAACACCTCAGTACACAGCAGCATGAAGCACAAAGGTGTTGAATGACTAGTCTAGAGGAGGGGGGAGGCCAGACCAAATGTAGCATTTCAGGTTTGAAGTTAGAGGTTTGAGGCCACTTGTGGCAGCGGGTTCTGCAAATGGAGCGCAGACTCTCCACTTCTCTGGGTGGATTACAGGCGCTAAATAAAGCCATTGTAACTCCAGGGTGGATGACCGTTGTTCCATTCATCAGCACTTTGCATTAGTCACTACACTTCAAGGCTAACGTTTATATCCTTTTACTGCAAAAGGTGCTTTTTGCAGACCTATTGGAGGTGCTGGAGGTAATTGGGTGGGTCTTTTTTTTCCAGCTTTGCTCTGTCATTATTTGAGGAGTGTATGTGGCACGTAATCATGGTGGTGACTTGCGAACCGGAAGGCTGCCAGATTGAGGTGCGGGTCCTGCTGGGAAAACATAACAGTGGGCAAAAAAGACACGCTGTGGTTTCCATAAATATTCACCATCAAGACTTTAATTAGGATACAGCTTGTAAAACCAGAATAATTGTACATTGCAGTGTATGCAAATGTACAATTGTACAATCTGTGTCAAATTAGTATATTAATCAATTAGCCAGTGGACAGAAAATGAACTGTTTTGATAATCGGTTAAGCCTTTCAAAATGCCATTTACTGGCTTCAGCTTGTAATATTTGATTGTAAACTAAATATTTTTGTTGAGTTGCACAACAATCTTCTTGAATATGTCATTTTATAGGGGCTATTAGTGTTTTACACTCTTTTCTAAAATTCTATACACAAAATAATAACAATAATGATTGCTTGCTAGTTGCATCTAAGCCTGCTTAGATTTGGGCTAAAATGTAAGTTTCCTCAATTAAAGGTTCCCCAAAAACGTTGACTTTGTTTTATGTAGAAAAGCAAAGAGGATACAAGAGAACACAATTCAAGACATAACATAAATTACATAAAATCAGACATTAACAAAAGACAAAAATTATATAAGAATCTGTCAATAAAGTTAGCTTTCAATAAACTGGTGGGGATTCTCAATGTGGCAACACATCCTGACAGGAAGCCTAAATAGTGTTTGAGAGTAAACAGGGGTTGTGTTTGTAGACAGCTGGCAGAGACGTGTGAGAACTGCAGCTGGAATTAAGATGTCTAGCCTTCAGCTGTCATCCTTAATACGAATGAGTTTATAATTGACTTCCTGGATTATAAAAGGCTAAAATTTCATAATGTAGCCCATAAATGTCTATTTGCTTCTCTCCGTTGAATTGCCACAGTGAGTCATCCTATACTTGGTTGATAGAAAGCTCCTAATGAACTAAACACACTATGTCTGGTTGGTGTTTCCTCAGTAGAAAGCTCTGGCACACAGAAGACTTGTCTTTCTTGTCTTTTTTAGAATAAACTGAGGAACAGCTTAGTTTTCTGCATGAGCAGAGAGTTAGCCATAGGTCCAATCTCCCGACTTATATTCAGTTTACTTGGGTTAGGTAGAGACCCTTTGTATTGCCGTTGATGTCGGGGAAGTGTGAACTGTGAAGTACAAGGAATAGGACATGCATTTTAACTTTTTTGGACACTGCTTCTCGTTAATTGGTGGCACATCAGGCTGTTGTGTTCTCTTTCTGTTTTGCGTCTGTTCCATTCGACTGCATTTCTGATTGGGTCCTTGAGTTTGTTTGGATCAGGTCTCTCTGGATCAGGTTCAGGTAAGTTTTCCACAGGTCTGTTTGGAATTGTATTTCCAAACGTTTGGACCCATGAAGACCACTGATCTGTCTGACATCCGGTGCAGAAACATCACTATAGTTATTGCTCTAACGCTAAAGATGGAGACAAGAACAACTAGGTGATAGGTATCATGTTACATGGTCAGCACTCACAAAAAAATTGTTACTACACAAAAGATGTACAATAAATTCAGCACAACCATTTGCAAACGATTGATGTTCAAATTTTGTTGAGGTTGTCAGAGTGGTGTTGAAACACAGTAGTGATATTATATGACGTCACAGTGTGTGGTTTTGCTGTGTTGTGTCCTACTATTTTTTCCGCCAGTGTATCTTTTTTCAGCCTCTGTGTCCCGAAGCCGCACAGCCAATGTCAAGGTTTGTGTCGGTCTAATATTTGCTCTCCGTGTTGTTTAACCTTCTGCAGAGGTCAGGGCAGATGAAGCTGAGGAGCAGACGTCCGTGTCACATTCCTCATGTGGCCTTTATCACAGAGGCGATGTGTGCCTCTCTGCAAAGCGAAAGGCCGCAAAGTACAACTCTGTTTGTGCCTTAGGGGAACTGGGCCATCATTTATCTATATATATCTCTATATATATAGAGAGATATATATAGATTTATTCAAGGGTGGAGCATTGGGGCTACAGTAGACCTAATCAAAGCCGGTGGTCTTTGCGATGTGTTCTGGTCTGAATCACCCACTAGTTTGCTTTTAATGTAAAATATTTGACTTGACCGGATTTAAACCTGGATGAGAAGTGGTAAAATAGCTCCAGTTTAACAAACAAAAGCACCGACATGCTTGAGACTTTTAACAACTATTTATTGTCTTGAAGTATGTAACAAAATAATCGCTATGAATAAAAACGGCATATTTGCTTTGTACAACTAAGAAAATGTTTACAGACAAAAAAAAAACTAATTGTACAAAAATAATGGTAACAATGATACACACAAAAAAGGAAGGTGAAAACGATAAAGAACAGAACATCCTCACGTCAGTGTGCAAACCGTTTATAAAGATGGACACGTGCCCTTTGGTAAGGCAACAAATCCTGATAAATTATTTAAATAGTAATTATCTACACACACACACACACACACACAAACACGCACGCACACAAATCTACCTCACAAACAACTAAGACAAAACAGAACAATAATTTATCTGCTAAAAACAGCATTGGACATACATGATAAAGCAAAATTATTTATAAAAAAAGAAATCTCCCATTTTACTGTCATTCTCACCGGGGTAGGTCACAGGATTGGGAGCTTGTTGCGTTTTTAGATATGAAATGTCATACTATTTACAGCACATGCTACAGTAGCACTAAGATGTCCATCATTTCAAAGGTATATGAAAAAGTACTTATGTTGTGTTTTTGTTTGATCAAATTATACAACAGCAATGAGGTAATATTTGTACATCAAAGATTTCCTTTGTTTTTCATCTCTCTGAAGAAAAGGCACACAAGTCACATACACTTCATGCTGAATAGCCCGGTCTGAAGAATACCTAATTCACTGTTCAGTGGGAGATGATAGGCACTGACAGGAGCATGCATCCTGCACCTGACACCTGACTGTACCTGATTTTGGATCAGTTTTCGCTGTGATATTGGATGGATTTATTGTTTACTTTTTGAGAGCATTCAAATTTCCTTTGCTGCCTACATTGTAGGCAAGAGTCAATAAATTACATGTATTTACATAATTTAAAATTGAAATCCTCAAACGCTAAGAGAGATAAAGCTCTTCACTGACCAAGGTTTTGATTGTAAGATAGGGAGTATTTTAGAGGGAATACAAGCTTTGAGATCACTGGCTATAGCAATTTTTGATAAAATATAATCCTCATATTTTTTCTTACTGTTTTGATATGGGAAGGTCATTAATTCCATCTCACCCTGATAGATGTTTAGTTAAAGACAACATTAACAAAGCCCATGATGTGCAAAAGATAGCTAACCTTAATGTAATTTTGTGTTTCTCTTCTACGTAGGTCTTCTCTACAGAGATTCTTAGGTAGATGGGTAAAAGCACTTTCTTATTCCATTCATGGTCAGTCTTCCACATACAGTACATGCATGAACACCAACATCCACAATATCATGTTCCCCTTATTTCTAACTCGCTCCACTCCCAACAGTTTTCTTATGTCACAAGTCCTCAACAACAAAGATTCCTAAAAAATAAATGTTACTGCTGTTTTCAATCTTTGAGTCCTCAAAAGTTGTGTCATTCAGAATCTACATCCTGGCAGATCTGGTAAAGCAGAGGGAATATTTCATCAGTTTTTTTCTTTGGGATGTCCGTCCAGAAGGTAAGGTAGAAAGGCACACAGGCTGAAGAAGTGATAGAAAGAGAGAGAGATGTAAAGGCTTGGAAGTGCATAGTTGTCTATGGGGAGCTGTTTCCGCACAGAGATGAATGAGGTCTTTCAGAGAGCGAGAAAGCAGACAGAGCTGGGATCGAAGGTGTGTCCTACTGGCAAAACTAGAGGGCATGTTCCCCCCCCCTCCCCCAGCTCTCCATGCTCTTGTGGATACTAAGGTTGGAGGAGAAGTGGCTCTCTGATCCTCAACTGGCAGTCAACAGGTTGGTGCTCTGCCCAAACCAGCTTCAAGCTACCCTGAGGCTGACCACATGCCCTTCCCCACTGTCCGAGTTGCGGAGATAAATCGGTCCCTGGACTTTGCATCAGAATACATATGTTCATACTTTATACAAAAAAGGTGCATTCCTCAGAGCTTCCTGCGCCGTGCATTTAGGCATCTGTTAAAAGAAAGGGGAGAAAATGAGTAGGATATGGCCTCGATTTTAAGCGCAGAACATCAGATACTTTGAGGGAAGCTGCTACAATCATATTTCAGTTGTTCTTACCTCTGCATTCATACTTGAGGTCTGAGAAGTATACCATCTCTTGTGAGAAGACAAAAAGACCTAGCCTGCCGCCTGCATATGTCTTGTCATAGATGCTACCAGAATCTGCCATGATCTTCTTGCCCTCGTACATCACAACTCTGTGGGAATAAAGTCAATATTAAAGTTGGTCCAAAGCTTGGAATTTAGATGTTATGTCATTTTTATTTCGATGTGGACAACATATCCTCTGCCCACCTAATAAGTCCTGTTCTTGGTCTGTGGATCAGATGCCATCTGTAGGCAGTGAAGTCTTTCCATCCAACATTCTTAGGATCATGCCAGAGAGTGCGGACCTAAAACGGGGAAATAAACACTCATGGGTTTATCTTTTTACACTATCCCTTTTGGGGAATAAAACCTCCAAAAGTCTACCAAATGCCTTACCTGTCCTGGGGTATTCCCTGTGTGCCATAGGGCATTCCTGAGGTGCTCTCCTGGGCCAGTGGTAGAGTTAACCACTTTAATGGACAGGCCAGAGTAGCCCTGGGCCTTGGTGGGTTTATTTGACCAGTACGTCTGAGTAATTTGCTTCCACATCACCACATAGAATCTGGAACTGGACTGGTAGCCAAACACAAAGCCGGCATAATCATCATCCCTCTCTGTGTTGATGAAGAAAGTCCCACTGAAGTCCACTGAATTGAACTCGTGGTAACCTGAAGGAAAAATACAAGTTACAGGCCAGAATTTCAATGCAGAATTTCAACTGAGATATTGAGACATTGGGTGCATTTTAAAGACAATCACAATACACATTTTTTAACTTACCAACAGCAATGCCAGGGTCACAGTTGACAGTCTGAACCAGCTCTTTGCCCTGATGACGGACAACCCAGTTAGGATCAATCTGTGAAGTGCCTTTGGGGTCCAGAGGAACCATCTGGAACTTGCGGAAGTCTGTCTCGCTAATGTCAAAGTTCTCAGGACACACGTCATAGATGTCAGGCACGTTGTCTCCGTCAAAGTCATCTTTGCAAGCATCTCCACGACCATCACCTGAAAAATACACATTATGTATTCTTTAACAATAATACCCGTAGTGTTTTGAAGGTATCTAGACTGCAGGAACAGTTTCAGACAACCTGTGTCCTTAAGGGTGGAAACATGAACCATTTTGCTCACCATCAGAGTCCAGTTGGTCAGGGTTGAAGGCCAGTCTACAGTTGTCCTTGTCATCAGGGGTGCCATCGTTGTCATCATCATGGTCACAGGCGTCTCCCTTGCCATCCTTGTCATGGTCAGCCTGGTTGGCATTGGGGATGTATGGGCAGTTGTCCAGGTTGTTCTGGTGTCCATCCTCATCAATGTCCTGGTTGCTGTCACACTTGTCTCCCACACGGTCATCATCTGAATCCACCTGCAATGGTAAAATGTTTTGATGTCAGAATTATGACTTCATGAATAGCTAAAGGGGAAAGTGAAGTATTAGCACGTGATTACATTCCGCCACGTTAATTTTCTTTCACTGCTGTGTTTCCTGTTAATGTTGTTCTTTCATCTCTCCTGCTTTCATTAAGGACTTTCCTTAGGCTGAAATCACTCTGCCTCTGTAAAGCTGCCAAGTTCAATTTGTCAGAAGACCTGTCAGCAGTTTGCAGTGACTGGAACTCAAACCTACTCCAATTTGCTTGTTGAGCACCTCTAGCATCTGCAGTGAAGGGGCAAATGCTAGCTCTACTTGGCAGGACTAGACACACCCTGTGGTGCTAAGAAAGAGGCAAAGATGATGGATGGAAGGAGATGGAGGGTGGGAGAAGGCATGGGATATGAGGATTTGGGTATCTGTGTAGAATAAAAAATTCCAATGTCAAAGATCTTAATAAGACCACAACAGGGCATTTTTGTGCATTTATTTGTTGTCTTTGGATCAGAAAGTAAATTGCTGCGTTCATGTCTGAACTTGTCTCTTTTGGCCTTTAATTGCAGCGTGCTATTCACTCTTTAAAGACCACATCAGTGTACTCACCCCTCCTTCCCCCATCCTTTTTCTAGTGCTGGTGATCAACACATTCCTATTTCTCAGTGTTGCATGGCACAGGTGGACTGAGCAAGCCTGTGGTGCACAGACAGGGCATGCACACAGCCTAGGGCCAGCCCATTCCTCAGTAATATCCAGCCTAGGGCCTCTTCCCTCACATTAGCCAGCTAACGTCAATGGGCCATTGAAAAGACCCCTAGCCCCCCACTACGCCTTATTGAACTGATGTGCCCTTGAGCTGCATACAGGATTTACTCCACCTTTACATGGCGTGATAAAGTTTAGACAGCTACACAGGGCTAATCACTGAGGCTGTTTCAATTGAAAGACAGATATATGCTGAGCTATAGAAAAAGGCTGTGAGATGAATGTGGATTATTGTTGGTGGGTGAGATGGAAAGCAATGGGTAAGGGTATGTGTGTGTGTCCACACACCTGATCAGGATTATGTTCCAGAGGGCAATTGTCGCACATGTCTCCCACTCCGTCCAGATCTGTGTCTTTCTGGTCAACATTGTACACATAAGGGCAGTTGTCCTTCTCATTCAGTATGCCTGGAGGATGAATGGAAAACATATGATATGAAAAGCCTCACTTCAGCACAGACACAAACAACTAGATTTCCAGTGGATCGTTTTTACTAAAGGTTCCAGTCCTCACCATCTCCATCGATGTCCACAGCGCAGGCATCTCCCTCTCCATTGTTGTCGGTGTCCGTTTGATCTGGGTTACTATTGTAGGGGCAGTTGTCACAGCGGTCGCCTACATCATCGCGGTCATAGTCATACTGCCTGGGGTTGTACACGAATGGACAGTTGTCCTGTTTCAAAAAGGGAAAGACGGGGAAGAGAAAGAGCTGAGTTGAGGATAGGTTTTAATGTGCAGTGCTTGTCTGAGCCTGAGTGGATCTACAGGGAAGGAGTGATGTGGGGTGAAAAGGTACTTTATTTTTAGGTACTGTCCCAAATCTAATGTTGGGATTTATAAACACACAGTGCAGCTCCTTCAGAGCTGTACCTCAGTATTGGAGTTTGAGGTTTTGGCTCATGCCGGGGAGAAACTTCTTATTACGATGAATGCAAAAATCACAGTCATAGAATACACACACTCCCTTGTCTCCTGTTATGGCCCCATGTAGAGAGTTTCACTTACCCTATCATCAGGAATGCCATCATTGTCATCATCATTGTCACAAGCATCTCCAATGCCGTCCTTATCGTAATCTTCCTGCCCAGAGTTAGGGAGGTTGGGGCAGTTGTCCTGAATAACAGACAACACAGTTACACAGTCAGAGATTAAGTTATAACAAACATACAAGTAATTTGACTTAAACAGGAATGCATTAAGGGACTTTGCTTCACAGAACATATTAGACTTTTGCTGCTTCACCACTATATACCTTTTTGCAGTGGTACGTGGCATTTTCCACACAAACCAAGTCAGCGTTGGGCCATCCATCCAGATCTGTGTCCTCTCCACAGATATGGCCGTTGCCAGCATAGCCAGGCTTGCACTCGCAGCGATACATAGGATCGGCAAAGTGTCCAAGGTAGTTACAGCGGGCGTTTTTATTGCAGTCATGGCTTCCATCGATGCAGGGATTACGGGGTGTGCAAACCTGGAGAGTAAAGGAGCGATGCATGGTTTAAATGATCAGTGATCATGGCTGTGCATAGACCAAATTCATAACATTCTCTAGAAGGTGTTCACAGTAAATGAGCATGGTCCTGCCCTGGAGATGCAAGTATACCTTACACCAATTATTCTTGTTTTCTTTATTTATTCAATGTGTATGTCATTTTTTCAAAAAAATTGATTGGCTGCTTAACACAAAAACAAGACTGCACTTGCCTGTTTCTTAGCAGCGGCCTGCTCAACACCTCTCCCAAATGGCTGTGGTCCTGAGTACCGAGGAGGGCAGGGCAGACAGTTGTAGCCAGGATCAGTGTTCTCACAGCGATGCACACCATTAAACTCAAAGCATGCATCTGGGACCTCCTTGCACTGTTTAAGGATGAAAAGAACAGTCATTGAGATCATTGAGATGCAGTTGGTAGATGTTTTAACAGGTATCAAACGATCACAATAAATGGTAAAAGAAATGTTTTACCTCATCAAGATCTTTACACTTGATACCATTGCCAGTGTAGCCAGCTGGGCACTTTCCACACTTCCACGAACCATCAGGGAAACTGGTGCACTTGGCTCCAGCAAAGCATGGGTTAGACAGACACCCATCTGAAAACAGCAACGTCGGCACAATATTTAGAAATCAACTTAAAAGTTCAAAGGTATGATTCAGATGTAATCTTTATTTAATAAAATAAATCCCATTCCAGTAATGATCTCAGTATATAAAAATATAACAGTAAGTTGAAGCATAGTAAAAACGTAATGTTTGAAATTATACTGTTACATGAAACTAGACTGTAGAGGCTTTGTAAGTGATTAAAATGGCTCACCAATTGGGCAGGCTTTCTTGTTGCAGATCTGGGTGTCTTTGGCATCACCAACACACTCTTTGCCACCATATTTTGGCATGGGGTCATTACACAGGCGTTTACGAGTCTGGACACCACCTCCACAAGTGATAGTGCAGGTGTCCCATGGTGACCAGGGTCCCCAGTTGCCATTGACTAAGAAGAAAGAAGAAAACATAATCAATTTCTATTCTTGCTGTATACAACTCACAAATGCAACCAGGCAGCAGATATCAGATAGTAGGACTTACTGGGGCACGGAGACTTCTGACACTTCTCGGTTTGACGGCCCTCTCCCTCACAATCCTTGCCTCCAAGTTGAGGGCTAGGGGAGTTGCAGAGGCGGATACGGGTGATGGCACCAGCACCACAGGTGACGGAGCAGGATGACCAGGGTGACCAATGGCTCCAGCTGCCGTCCTGCTTGACTGAAGGCCGCAAAGAAAGGTCAGAGGTCAGTTATCAGGAACCAAAGCGTTGGACCACTGGATTAGGGTCCTCTTATTTGTTTGTGTTTGGCTGATTGGTCAGAGTGTGTTGTGTTAACTCACAACGCTTGTCACACTCTTGGAGGTAGCAGTCGCGGGTCTGCACAGAGGTGCCCTCGCAGTTGTTATTGATACGGTCGCAAGAGCGCCCACGCTGCTGGATGCCCCGTCCACATGACACAGAACAATGGGTCCATTCAGACCATGGTGACCAGCCGTCCTCTGCATAGTCGCTCGCTGAGCAGGAGGGAGAGGGACAGAATATGAGAAACAGGGAGACAATAAAAGAGCTATTTCAGTGAGGCAGCACCCCCTCACAAACACTCACAAGCCTAAATGAGGAGGGAAAACTCTTAAAGCGGAGGCGCAATAGTGTGGATTTAGCTGTGACAGAGAGAAGGCCGTCTGTTGAGACAGAGGGAAACTAGCATACTGGGAGAAGCTGGAGAAATAGAAAGGGCCACTGTCCTCAGGATATATAGGGATGCCCCATTGGCTTATGTTTTTCTAAAGAGGAAACTGATTTTACAAACACGGTGCTGGGTGTGTAATGACTTCAACAAGTGGCTGAGGTTTGGATGAATGCGGTTCCCCCTGTTTATTTAGGTTTTAGGCAAGCATTGCAGCCAAGTCTGCATAGGTATGAAGAACATGTCACTTCTCCTCATGTAGAAGATGGCTTCACTAAACAGCCAACCAATTTTCCATCCCGCTTTAACCAATTTGGCAAATTACTGCTATTTCAACTTGAAGATTCAAAGATGTTTTGGAGCACAAAGCGCCAGTGTTCCAAAGACATAAGCACCCATTCATTTACTCGGATGTTACTGCAGTTAAATCATCTCTAAAATTATGTTTTCTCTTGAATAGAAACCTTTACATCTAGGGAAATATTTGTGGCTTTTTGTATTTATATGACAAATAGCATAGAACTGGCTCTTTCAGTGAATGGGGCAGTGTTTGAATGCTCTGTCTGTTAGATGAAACATACATTCTAGCTTACAGGAGTACGTATTGTGCAGGTTTACATGACTGTAATTCCAATGTACTTTCCTATGCAGATTCTAACAATAAGTTGGGTTTTATAAAACAGAAATGCTTACGTGTTCCACAGCGTGGGCAGCACTCTCCATCAGGAACAGTAACATTAGCACAGGGGATCAGGGGGCAGGAGATCTTGCGGCACACAGTAGCAGAGTTCTGCACCAGCACAGAGATTAAATGTATGGTTAAACAAATGCCCAAATATTTGGATGTCACCCAAATGTTGCAGCAATTTTCTTCCAAATTATGTCCAGGTGCCTAATCCCCATTTCCAAATGAAACTGAGACGCTACAGAACCGTATCACCAATATAGAGTTGATTATTGTGCTTCCTATTTGAATTAGTGTGTGCTCCAAGGTAATTTTTTATCCAAGTCTTAGTACATGTGCGACCGTGCAACTGACTCACTAAAGTCTCTGCTCAACATCTGAGTTTGCACAGATTTACCATGCCAGAACTAAAAAGCTGAAATCTGGCTTGGAACGGAGACCCCTGCAGACAACCACCTGCCCACTGGGTCAGGGGAGGGTGGGAAGTAGGCCAAAGTCCTAATAATGGAAGTCGGCTTCACTGTGAAGCTGGACTGGGCGCTGAGCCCCAAACAAGTAAAGTCAGCTTGCCAGCACAACCTGTGTGGGTGCACTGTGAATGACTCAGGGATAACAACTGCCTCTAACTATGCATGCTAATGTTCAGGGAAGATAGGAGGAAGAGGAAATCAGGAAATAAAGCCTATCTGTAAAATGCAGGAATTTTCCCTGCCAAGTATTTTGTACTTGAACCCATTCCTTCTTTCCACTTGTCAGAGCCAAAGTCTTGTTCTTAATTATGGGCAATGTGTCACTTAAAGGCTGCTCAAGTCCCTCTCTGCCACACTCGAGTTGAACTTCTGACAACAGACCTCTCATTACACTACTAAAGGCTGTTGGCCTTCTGCCAGGCTTTCACAGTACTAATTACTGACCAGATCATTTGAGTGGTGGTAAGTGTGTGTGTGGGTGTGTGTGTGCGTGTACAAACAAGTCAGATCATAGAGTGCATCCCCTTCACATGTGTGTTTAAGTACCTGACAAGTGCACTCGGTGCAGTCATCGACGGTCCACTCGTCTCTGTTCTTGTGCACAATGCCGTTGTGGATGCAGACTCCGCTGTGAATGCCGATGCGGGTATTTATCAGCTTGTTCTCATCCGTCTGGGATGGCGGTGGAGGAAAAGAAAACAAACTGATATTGTTTATTCATTATTTGGATCCTAATCAGCTGTAACCGTGGAAAAAAATCCTTTTCCTGTTAATATGTTTAAGTAGAATCCTGTATAGATTTGGGAACTGTTTTGAACTGATGACATAAAGATATTTATGTTTCAATTTGCTATGATTTTGCATCACTGAATTGAAAATCAGTTGCATAATACCTCGACAGGCTGCCTCGTTTTCTCAAAGTATTCTTAATCCCATTTTCTTAACAATCAAGGTGCTTTTACTGTGCAAAAACTTGACAAATCAGTTACTACATATTTTTAGCTGAGCATACATTTTTTCTCTAATGTTATTTTGCCAGACAGTTGTACACAGGTGGCAACCAGAGACCAGACACGTCTAAAAAACACACACAAAGGCAGACAGGCAGGTGACAGGCAGACAGTCTATCACTCTGCCCCCAGACAGTCTGCTGGGTTTCCTCTTTACCAGCTGGCGGAGTTCATTGGACAGCTCCTTGACCACCACACCGAGGCCCTTCAGCTCCTTAAACATGCTGATCAGGTCCTCGCAGGAGAAGCCACAGACCATCTGCAGGTCTTCACCAGGACAAAAACACAGCGGGAAAGGTCAGTAATTGGTAGTGAACATAAAGGGAAAATAAATCTAATTATCGGTTTAGTCTAGAGTCTATTCAAATGGGTTTATTCCACAACATGCCACGGACACATTCAGTAGTGTTTACCTTTAGTCTTATGCCCAGTGTACTCTGTTCTGATGGCAGAGGAACCATTGAGTTTCTCCAGAATCATGCTGTCAGTCGTCATGGCTGAAGGAACAGCATGAATTAAATCACATATCTGCACGCTCATCGTTATGGTTCATTTATTAATGAGGAAGGATATTGTTGTTTAAACGTCACACATCCCACACTGCTATAAATTATTATGAAAAGCAATAAGTTAATACTGCGCAGCCCAGAGAACACACTGAGACCACAGTAGATATTTGGACATTTGCATTCCGGTGGAACAACAGCTTCCCGGGGAGGGTTTTAAATCACCAAGCAAATTAAGAATATACACATTTCTTTGAAAAGGACTTGCAAGGTCTTGGCAGCACATGAAGCACATGAGCACTGAGTAAACACACACTGTGTCTGATCACTCACAGCTTTGGCATCCTTTGTTGCGGAGGATGGCATCCAGTGTTGTTCCAAACACAAACCGCACGTTTTGTAGGACCCCCTGCAAGTATCACAATTCAGTTTAGGCTGTACTCCGGTACACCAGGAAACACCCCCCCCCAGCATCGCATCACATTAAAGCATTGCAATAATCATTCAGTGCTGTCATTTTACGCGTTCGGAGATAATTACGCCTTAGCGTTTTAGACCAAACTCTACGCTGGCAACATTAAAATGTTTCGTGACTTAAATGCCTCGGTGAAATAAAAAGTAATATTCCTTCTCCTATAACGGCCCGTGCTCTCACCATGAACCTGTCCTTCACGGCTCCCTTGCCGATCCGGAGCTGCGCGCCGGCCGGGGTCTCCGGCGTCAGGATGCTCTGGATGGGCGCATCCAGCTCAGCGGTGTTCACCTCCTCGCATCCCGCGTACAGCTGCGCCCGGTCCTCCTGCACGAACAACGTGATATTCTTCCAGTGGCCCGTAGCCAGATCCACATCTTCAATTGAAACCACCTGCTGCTTGTTCTCGGTGGAGTAAACTATGTCCAAGGTGTTCGCCTTGCCGTTGGAGACGATCTCAAACACGGGCCCGGAGCCGTCCTGCTTCTCCACGGTCAGGAGACTTCCCCTGGTCCGTTTGAACTGCTTAAAGTTGAGCAGGAGGAGGAATCCCCTCTCGGCGTGGATGGAATCGATCAGGTCCCTAAAGGGGCTCTCGGGGATCGGGGGGATCAGGTCCGGGTTGAGGATCTTGTAGGCGGGGCTGTACGGGTCGTCTCCTTTCACCAGGGTGACCCCGTGGTTCTTCTTTGGGACTTGGACGAGCTCGAACAAGTCATACACGCTGTTGTCGTCTCGGCTTTCTGCGGGGGAATAATAATCAGCAGTCAGCCTTTGTCTGGCTGCGCGCTGGATTTCTGTTTCAGTGGCAATACTCTTTTCAGAATAAATAAACAAACAAACAAGTCTACTTGTGTCTGAAAGGAGAACTCATGTTCTGAGAGGTTTTACACATCCAAGTTGTATCACTTCAAACTCACCTGCGACTCGCGCGCTCTCGCAGGTCCAAAGCATCAACAGCAAAACTATTCCTGTCAGCTTCATGGTGAAACACCGACCTGCCGCCTGTGACAAAGAACCACAGCAAAGTCAAAACTCCAACCATTTCTATCACTGATGTGAATGAAAGCCGGTGCGGAACAGGGGGAAACCGTGTCAGTTGTGCCAGTGCGGCTGCAGAAACAGAACGTGAACACTCACCTGCTCAACCGACACAGCAGACCAAACGCAATACAGTCCTGCAAAGATGTGTAGGGATCCAGCAATAATCCTCAAGAATGCATGGATGGCGAATTGTTTAAAAGAATGAGAGTTCCTCCGTGAAAAGACGAGAAATAATAAAATCGTGCTTGATATTTCTTTTTTTTTTTCTTGAAAACTTGCCGTTGCTGCTATCGCCCGCTAAAAAAACTCCCTTTTAAGCCGAGGGGGACAAAGTGCTATTTAAATAGTTTGATGCCATTCCTAAGAAGTGGCCTTGTCCAATCACGGTGAGGGGAGAAAAAGGGACGAGCTTATCCTCTTTGCTCAGAGAGAGAGAGAGAGAGCAACTTCAGTGCTGCACTCAGACTTTTAATGGGCCAGTGTTTCCTCTCGCAGCCTCCATCCATCAGTCCTCAGAAGCGTTTCCATCTCAGATTCCCACATGCACCCTAAAAACTGCTGCAATATTCCTGTGGTGTTCCAGTAGTGTCTCTCTGCCATGCAAAGTGAAAAGCAGCCCAAAAAGATACGCGGCTCAGTAGTAGTGAGATTATATCACCGGATCATTTTAAAGCTCCTGGTATCAGTTGCTGCCAATATTCCTGTAATATTCTCATACGCATTGCCTGTGGCCCATAATGAACATCTGCAAGTTATCTAAGGTCTTGTTTGTTTTCAATATTCATATTATTTTATCTTATTTCATATGATGCTACTTTATGTCTAAAATGTTCCCCCTAAGAGACACTATATCAGCTTTATGTGTACTTTAAAGTTTTCTGATGTATCCTTAAATATGCTGCAGAATATATACTCCTCCTTACAGTTTAGACTGCTCAGAAGAAAAACTGCCTTTTTTCAAGTCACATACTTGATAAATAAGGTCTGAACAGCAGAGAGTTTCAGTATTTTCATCAGAGGGTTGCAGTTCCAGATCCAACCGCTAGGGGCCGACGTGAGTTCACTGGAGAGGTGCCTGGGGCAATCCAGCACACCTGAACTGATATTCACATTTTCAGTTTTTTGTACAAAAGAATATTAAAACAATGAATCAAACTGGTGACAATGTATCCTGTTTGAAATCTTTGAAACTGTGAAAAATCATCAGCAATCATCATTTCTGATTATGTGTCTTTGAGAAAGGCTCTTCATTTCTGAATAAATAAATAAATAAACAACAAAAGGAAATAACAAAATTCTTCTCAACAGGACCACAAATAAACATGTAGTGGGACAGAATCATATGGCACTGCAAAAAACAAACAAACAAACAAAACAAATGAAATAAAATATATAGAAAATATAAAATTCAATATATATATATATATATATTAAGGCAAGAGTTCCCACCACTAATGCACGTAGCATGCAGCACAGATGCCTCCTCAGAAATGTTTTTTGCTTCCAGCGTCAGTTAGAAATAAATAGTATTAGTCTGTGAATAATCAGTGTAAGAGCAGTCAAGTGAAGGCAACTCTTCCTCAGTCCTTACACGTCTGGCGACTTTGACTCAGTTTCACACATCACATTTCGATTGATGTCGTTTCAAATTTAACACGTCAAGGTCATCTAAACACAAAACACTAACCTAAACTTGTTATACTGAAAAACTAAATCACAAACCATTTGACACAATATCGAGACATTTCCACCACTGTGCTGTCTTGTTCGCTTTTCAATCAGGCTGCAAACGGCTCTGATGCACTTTTTTGCTGGAATCTGTTTAATTCGAGTTTCTTAGTGCATACGGGGTCTGTGGACGCAGGTTGATGTCTCATCCCTTCGTTCTTCATCTGCCAGGATCAGGATCATAATATTTCCCATTAAGAAAAAAATACATATTAAGACATAATAAAGAAAGAGCAAGAAGTCGGGGCAGATGTTCCAGCAGGTGTCCCTTCTCCTCTGCTGTGTTTTGACTACCTGGTGACGGGAGACAGATCCGCCTCTGACGGATACGTCTTCATACCTTTAGCCATTCACTGAAACTCAAGCTCTTCTGGCGGTACGCAGGAGTGTAATTTATCTACTTGATGCATAAGACACATGCCTTTATATGTAACGCGACAGGTTTCAGAGCTATGAGTCTAACAGACTTGTGTACTTGCATGTCCCTGTGATGGAGCTGAAAGCTGGTTTAGACGTCTGGGGATGGAAGCTCTACCCCGAGGGGTCCCGAGGTCAGAGCTGAGCTGACTCCTCTGGTGCCTGCGAGTCTCAGGCTCAGATCGGGACCCTTGATGAAGACTGTAGGTAGCTTGTTTCAGCTTGCGGAGGATCCACTGTGAGGGCTTCAGGTGCCAGCACAGTTGACTTGTCTAAGATGTAATATGAAAATATGCAACGATACAGATTTGTCCATTTGAGAAGACGTTAAGCCGAGTGAGCAAATGGGCCGACGTGTTTGAGTGATGCACAATTTGGGAGGTTGTTTAAGCTCATTTAAGACTCATGTTAGTGTTTGGTTATTATTTTGTAAACTCAGCCTGTGAAGAAGAAAGCACGTGCAGAAAAGAAATGTGCTGCTGTTTTTGGCAGGAGAAAATATCAATAAAAGGATCAAGGGAACATTTGTCAGAATCCACACATGCTGCCACACATTCACTAAAGATGGTTGGTGTGTAGATGTAGATGCACAGAAAACATCTTCTTGTTCTTGTCCATGTGTTTCCTGTTTTTGCTACATGGCCAAAAGGAGGAGTGGAGAACAAGTAACGAAATGAGAGAGAAGAACAAATTGAGAAGAGAGGATTAACAAGGAAAGGAGAAGAGGAACAAGGAAATAAGAGGAGTAATGAGGAGATGAGAGGGCAGGAGAATCAAGAGAGAAGAGATTACAAACAAGAAAAGGAGTGGAGAAACAGAGGAACAAGGAAAGGAGAAATAGAGGACCAAAGAAGTACAGAAGAAAGGAAGAGTGGACAAAGGAAGGACAGAAAGAGAGCAACTCAGAGAGGAGAGGAGAGGAAAAACTAGGGGAAAAAAATGACAAATAAGGAAATGAAGGAAAAACAAGACAAGTAGAGAGGTAATGAGGAGAGGACAGGAGAAACAATGAAAGGAAATGAGGAGTCGGGGAACAAGGAAATAATGTGAGAAGCATGGAAAGAATAAACAAAAAGAGGAGAAATATGGTCACGGAATAATCCATCGGCTGCTGTGTTCCCCTTGAATCCAGCTTCAGGACATCGCAGAGTAACGTAGCGCCAGAATGCGAGTGATTCAAGGGTTGGGGATAAATGGTGATGACATGATTCAACTTTTGTGTCAGTGTTGACAGACAGATGCTCTAATCATGTGTCATAGTCCGACTTCCTGTCCTCTGGTGTTTCTCCATATATACACTTGAACTTGTGTCATACAGATAAACTCTTGACCGGGCTGCGGTTAGCTGGTAAATATTTTGCTCAAGTTGACCGGATACGATAGACGATTGACTCATCGGTTTATGAGTGAATAGTAAGCTGAAGGTGCTGCCATTTTGCCTTGGTTATCCACAGGGCTCACTCATTTGTGGCAATAACGTTCTTGTTCATAATTTTACTGAGTCACATTAAAACTAGAGCAAGAACTGAATGACATCTTCTTTTCACCGGACTCACATTTGCTACACTCTGCCGCTACAACCGGGAGGAAACGCAGCCTGCTGAAGTCATTCCCATGCTCTGCTAACAAGAAGATGACATGGGGGAGGATTTCTCCCTGTCAGCAGCTCATATTTACAGTAAATGCAATATGGCATGAGCTCTGCATGTGCGCTTCCCTGCTCCATCATCAGAGAGCAGAACGCCAAAAGATTGACAGGAATTATATCCGTAGAGGGGCACTTTCTTAGTTTTAGTAGAATTTATCCATCCTACACGCTAAACATTTGGTGTTTCCATTCTCTCAAAGGTTTGCGCAGCTTTTCTCCGTTGTATAGAATTGTACATCTTTGGTCAAGAAAGGGTAATTTGTTGAAAGCCAAAATGATGCTTTCCACATGAACATAGATGCAAGGATCCACTTGATGTAAAACTTGAGTGGTCAAAGCAAACAAACAGCTTAAAAAACACACCTTGGGCATGGCGTAATTGTAAAGTTATTTTTTGACGTTCTATATTCATGACAATTAATCAATGAATCACTGAAGTAATTGTGAGAACGAAAATGATCGTTATTTGCGGCCCTTCAGAAGTGGAGTGATGCTACACGCGGAGCTGTGCACAGGCGCTGAAGTGTGTGTTTGTTGTTCATCTGGGTGAGACTCTGCTGGAGGTCACACACTCCCACGGGAGATTACTGGTGTTACTGCTCCATGCACGGCACACACGCGGACGGACAGACAGCAGCAACCCCCTCTGCTTCTTTATGGCAATTAACCAGCACAAAGCACACAAACACAGAGCTTCAATGGCCAGTTTCTGCCTGTGTACGTTCACTTGTCAGCGTTGGCAGGTTTTGATGCAAAAAGGTACTTTTTGGTTGAAAACACTGAGCGTTTTGGTCGCTAATTCTGAACAATGAAGTGACCGTTTGCACTTTCGGTCCATATTGGAAAGCTGCAATTAGATCTGATGCATTCTTGAGCTCAAAATCCATTTTTACAGCAATGGCAACCCACAGATGACCACCTGAGCGTCTCTTTCATTTGGGCCCCCTCCCTGCTCCCACTAATTCCTAATAAACGACTCATTGGAGTGTTCACCCATGACATTGCTGTGCCAAAGCCAGGACCATTAGCCGGGTCCTGCGCACAGGAAAAGACATTGGGTTGCCACAGGCTCAGCCACTGTGTGATTTCTAAATATCTAATAGTGTCTAGGAATGTACATTTGATCCAGTTCCATCCCCAGCCTATTAGGAGGTCACGGTGTGCCAGCTTCTTTTCATGGGCTTCCATGGACAATGTAATTTGCATTCCAGAGCTCAGCGGGATGGGAAAAAAGATGTTTGGGTGATCTGAATCATCTCATATAATTGCTGCTGAGAGCGTAACTGCCGATTCTATTTAATTCTAATGGGGTCTGCATTGAAATGTTTTCCCCAAATTTGGCAAATTAATACAGAGACCTGTCTCGACCATTAGCAATGTCACAGCTGTTAAACAGCTGTTTACTATTAAAAGAAAATGTTCATAACGGTGGCGTTAGAGTGGCAGCAGTGTAGGAATGAAAACTTTAGTTTTAATGAAAACTCATTATGCACACATGCTCTTTTAATCAATACAGTGTTATTGTGAATCCACAACCCTTATTGATTTCACTCATAACTAAAAGATTTCCCGTATTAAATCAGACAGTTTTGTAAACTGAGAACTGAGAACTAATAAGTCAGTTTGAACCTTTCAAACCAGTTTTGTGGATATTATGTGTCTTTTTCCTGTTTCTGTAGATACACGCCACAGACTGTTGGTATGATACATCACATCTTTTTCCACAGTTGAACTCTTCCTTTGTTTTAACAAGACTAAGATTTCTACTAAGAGCAGCTCTGTGACTCTACTCATACAGAGTGGTACTTTGAGTGAAATGCTAACATCAGCATGCTATCAAGCAGCATGCATGAGGCTAAACATAACATAAGGCATCTCGGTGGAGCCTGTTAACATGCTAATATTTGCTAATTAGCACTAGACACAACGTACAGCTGAGAGTGAGGGGGGAATGGCGAATTAATATTAAACTGAATCAATAATTTAAATGAAGCAGTTAAGTTTGTCCCTGAGAGTAACGGAGTAACTACAGTTCAACCTGCCCTGGAAATGCAGATGAAACTACGCCTTTTGGCTGAATCTAGCACATTTACATCACATATTGATGTCAATCGATAGCCCTGCTCCTAATAGATAAAGTAAATGTATGAAAATGTCACTGTTATTTCTCGGCACTTGTTTGCTGAGGCATCAACACTAAATAAGACGATGATAAATGGGAATTTATTATTACTAGTGGAAAATCACATATCTCCAGGCTCAGTACTCAATGCATTCCCCACCCTTCTCATACACACACACACACACACACACACACACACACACACACACACACACACACACACACGTCTCATGTTCAGCAAGTTCAAAAAACATTTTTGTTACCATAGACATAATTTTGGGGAGAATTTCAAACAGTGGTCATCCTCTACGTCTCCACACACATTCCTCCGATAAACAAACACAATCTGTGGTGACCTGGGCAAAAGCTGCAATAAACAACTGTCAGCCGGCCTTATTTGGAAATATAGAGAGGTCACCTGCCATGTCCACATTCCTGACATACCTCTTTAGCGTACATAAATATCCTGGGAGCCTTGTTCCATATGCCCTGCCTGTTAATCTGTCTACGAGCAGAATAGCTCTCCTTGTCTCGCGTCATCAGCGAAAGCAAATCTGAGCTCATCGAGGATGTTTTCACAAAGCTAATTCTGATGGACTTTGTATAAACGGCAGAAGCAGCACAGTTACATGGTTTTGTTTAGGAACAACTTTCAGCGGTCTGCACAATTTGGAGTGACGTAAATGTTGCTGTGTGCCTTTCCCAGAGAGAGTTAAAAAAGAACAGCCAAGAGAAACAGTGTTGAAACAGAGACACGGGGGCATGGACAGAAGGGAGGATCGGTCCAGACCTGCACAGCCAAAATCAAGCTACACACAATTAGATGAGTGTCTTAGATGCCAGCAGTTGCGGGGAATGGGGTGTGGATCGAGGCCTGGCAGGGACGCTAAAAGACAAAAAATAACCTCTCGGTGAGGACTTGTTTGCACGGCGTGTGCAGGTATGTGCACTCCACAGCCTGGCAAGGCACTATCTTCCCCTCCCAACGTCCTGGGATTGTTTACATCAGGTGTAATGGTTTAACTTCCGTCATGCTGCTCGCAGTGTGTAGTAAACCCGGCCTGAAGTGGTTGGTTCTGGCTGGTTGAGAGACGGTATTCAGAATAAAGTGCACGTTATGTTCAGGGACCAGTTTCACTTGCAGTTCTTTAAGGCCATTTTGGTATTATTTGTTTTGTTTTTTTCAATTCCATTAGTGCTTTTTATTGATCTGATTGGACACCTGATATGGTTTTTACTCAAACACTTCATCATGACATCTCAGCCATCACCTTCCTGTTTCCTTTGCTACAGAGAAATTATTTCTGATTACTTAATTTACACCACACTATTTGTCCTTAATTACCATCATTTCTTAGCACACTTTTTTTTTACAACCTTTCCTTTGACCCCTATGTGACCTTTCCCCCGACAGTCACAACCACCAAGTTAAGAACCTCTGAGTGAGACATCTTTCAGCAGCTATTTAGAGCATGAGTGAACAACTGACGGTTCAATGGTTCCTCTTACCACCTGCTCACTCAGGAGCTGCTCATTGTAAGACATTAGTGTCTCAGGGGTCATTCAAACAAATCCTCCAAAGTAAACCACGAAATACGGAATATGTTTGCCTCCCAAAGCCGTTGATTGGCTCACACAGCTGTTTTCTGATATGTTCGTTGGGTTTGGCTAAAGTTTGTGAGAAACGGGCTGTGAAATATGTAAAAGTCACACACTGTTTGTTTCTTACTGACAAGGGTAATAATACAACTCTACTGTTGTGTCCTTAGGTCATTTTAGGCATTTAAACAAAGGACTAATGCTGCTTTTAATGCTTCTGAGGGCAGTCAGTCATTCTGACATTGAACAAATGTTGACAAGATGTTGAAACGTAAAAGAAAATGTTGAGATAATCGATGGCTGCTACAATGGCTGGGTGACATGGATAACATCTTCTGTCATGGTTATATTGCGATACGTATCTTTTGTTTTGCTTCTTATATTACTGTACTGCAAACGGTTAGTGTCGAAATGTTCAAACTTATTTACATGGTGTAAACGTGATGAATAAATAACACAAACATGAGAAAAAGTTATCCTTAGTTCATTGTCTTTAAAACGGTCATTGAATACAGAGTAATGAGAAACACAATTGTGATGTTGACGTCTCTCTTGAGATGATTGGTGATTGGTTGATGCCTTGGCTTTTTGGCCGCGTTATATTCGGGTTCTGTGTGAAAGTACTCGTGACAAAAACAACAGTTAAAAAAAACTGTCAAAAATATATTGATGTGCAAATGAGTTGCGTGTAAAAGTGTGTAAAGGACTTAAGTTTAATATCATCCCAAACAAGCATTATATGGTCACACTATAGAATGATGTGCATTTTAGTCCCAATACCAGACGAATACTGTATGTCTATGTTTTATTTCTACTTTGCCAGCATACGTGCAAACTGTCACCCTCCATTCAATGTCAAGATGTTTGCTAGCTGGAGGCAACATCCTGCTCATCCTGCAACATCATGTTACTTCATGTTATCAGTGGAGAGTCAGTGGGACATAAGAGGTTATGTGTACATGTTCTGGAGTCTAATGTCTTTACTAAAGGCTTATGTGGGTCGGGTTTCTGCCGCTGAGAACCTCTCAGTGTGTTTGGTCTCAGAGGGAGAAATCCTTTGTTTACTAAATCTGTCTGACAAAACAGATGTTAAAATGTCTGTCACGCAGACATTCACTGAAGTGTTTACTTTAAGCTTCCCCATTTGTAGTTTCAGGTTTGGTATTTTATCCTCCGGCTTTAGCATTAAATCTGTGCTCGATATAGGCGACCTGTTTCCAAAGTTGTTGTTTTTGTCCCGACTAGACTTATTCAGGCACAAAAAGGAAAAGCAGGGCTGTAAAGTCACTTTTAAAGATTTTGACAGACGTTGGAAGCAGCTATTCTCTTTCTCACATCTGACTGCCAGACAACATTGAAAATTGAACAAAAACTGTTATGCTGGCTAACATCCACGCTTAAGGTAAAAGGATTAATTGGTGGAGGTAACATAACATTTAGAGAAACCTGCACCGGCTCGTTGAAAGGCTTGTAAAAAAAAGCTTATTCAATTTCCCAAAGTGCCTATGGATGATGGTAGAGGGGTAGTGGATTGCGATAATGCATCTGCAGTGTATGGAAACAGCTTGGCATCATGTAGAAATGCTCAACTTTAAACTAAAGGAAGTTTCTCCTTACGTTGGTGAGTCAGTTTTGGGAATTTTGGGAAAACGACTTCCAGAGCAGCTCCTGCAGGGCTCAGTAAACACACCACGGTCCACTCACTCGGTTGCTACTTCAGGTTCTTTTGGTGCCAGAATGAAATGATCCATTCTAAGTGACCATTCAGGTTCCCGTTACTATTTTCATATGCTTTTTAGAAGTTGATGTTTTTTCTTTTACCATACGTTGAAGGCTCTGCAGCCACACACTTCAGCATCCTCCTCTTTGCCTGTAGGTTGTCTTCTCTTCTTTTAGCCCAAAAGCGAGTCTCCTAAATCCACATTAAAATAATTTTGAAGAACATGAACAAAATATATCATATAGAACAAGTACGCATGCAAACACATCACATCGGATGTGATCACACACGCACAATATACAGTACATAGTCAAATATACACATCTATTCATATACATAAACACATATCAAGCCTATACAACTACAAACTTATTAACAATGAGTAGATTAATATCTACCTTAAAATCAGTTCAACTGTTGTATTCTTTTAGCTAAACAGCCCTCACTTGGACTCTTTCTACTAGCTTTCTCTGACGCTTTCAACCACATCACGCACTAATGTTTATCTCTCACTTCACGTGGACCAGTTTAGTTTGATTTAACATCTTCGTGTTTAGCTTCATGTGGGACAGTGTTTGTATAAATCATCCAACAGGAAATATTAAAGACTACTCGCATACATCATCATCAGTGGTGGAATGCTATTACACTAATGTCTCTTAAAACCATGTATCCCAATAAACAGCTGCTTATTTTGGCAAAATGTTAAAAAACAAAACATTATGGCCAAAATAGTTTCGGGAAATGTTATAAATGATTCCAAAAATATCTAATATTTTTGCTCCTCTTGAGTCACAGCTGATACAAACCAGGCCTGTGGCCGCTCTGTTGATGAGGTTGCCGAGCAACAACGGGATGCAGGAATGGAGTGGGAGGGGCTTCAGGGTAACACAGGGAGCTGTTTCAGGGTTATGACCCCAAAGAAAAGGACACAAACCCGCAGAGACAGGCTGAGGTGTTGACATGTACTCAGTTGTCTTGTCTCAAGGATTATAAAACAGTTTGAGCTTGAACTCGATGAAATCCACAGTTAAACTAAAACTTAAACTAAAGAGGAACAGGTTATAGTTGTTTGTTGAATGATTTGTTAATCAATAATTTTGTATAATTTCTCATGTTTAGGTCAAATGTCAGGATTTACTGCTTAACACTGCTTCACATTTTATAGGTGAAACTATTACTTGATGAATTGGAAAAATAACTGAAAATACTTACATCATAATTTCTTGTGATCTCATGAACTTGAGATAATAATATATAGTGCTCATATCTGGGTTTTAATCCTGTTATTACAACATAGTTTTGAGATATTTAACATGTCCTTCTCTGGAGGATAAGAAGAAACCCTGACCTTTAAACCAGATTCACTCTTGACAGTAATATTTCTTCTTGAGCATGCGAGTGTAGCTCAGATGTTTTCTTAACATATCTGGGTCACTGAGAACATGTCAGGCAAGTTGACATTTTACTTCAATCTTCGGCAAACCCCTCCTGGGGATAAGATGTGACATCAAAATGTTGACACTTTGACTTTGACTCGCTTGACTGTGAGGCACTAATACGTGGCAGCAATTCATGTTTTCAGGACATGATTAGTGTTAAAAATCCAAGTTTTAAAGGCCATAAACCTTTTAAAATACTCATCTACTACTTATGCTCGGTCAGAATTGACGCAGCCACTAGCAATGCTCTGACCTCCCGTGTGAAGCACAAACAACCCCATCTGTCCTGGTTGCTATTCGACCCATCTAAACATTTCTGCAGGCCGCCCTCACGTCCCTTGACATCATGAGTTTATTGTGTCAGACAAGTGGAACCAGCAAAGGTTATTTCCTGTCACAACGAGCCCACGGCAGATGCTGAGAGAAGAGCAACCCAGGACAGAACATGGGGTAAAGAAACGGGGGTAAAGTGGGGATGTAGGCTTGTCAGAAGAGAGTCATCTTATGTGTGTTTTGGTGGGATGTTTTTATTTATTCACCAGCAGATGTTGAGCAGAAACTCAAAGGATCCTCCTCTCACTCAGTGGATGACAGTTTGGCCGTCTTCAGATTGACGTTAGACAAACAACCCACCCTACACTAGCAGAAGTGTACGCAGTGCCGCGCAGCCTCAAACAACAGCAGCGCAGTGAAACGTCATTCATCAACGCACGGTGTTAGCATGCACACGTGGTTACTCTTTACTTGAAGAGAACATTTCTTGTGTTTACTTTAAAGTCGTTGTGGGGTTGGGATCACTTTCTAGAGTTCTAAACTTTAAGTTGTTTCTCTTGTTGGGTTCATCTGTGTTACATTCCAGAGGAAAGTCACTAGTGAATACGACTGGGTGGAGTGGCTCGAATACGACTTTGAACTTTCACATAGAGACGAATAAAACAAATCAGAAACGTATTAATTGCCGCTGGCGAGGACGTGGCCTTGAACAACACATTTTACAGCCTTTGGAACCAAGTTCTTCTTTCTCTCAGATGATCTCCAGTGACTTTCGAAAGGACGATGCTTTGCCGTTATGTATTTGTGAAGTGAAACTTCCACTCCAGAGCAGGTGGGAAGATTTTTAAAGGTAACATTTAATTGATTAAAGCAACTAATTTAACAATATTATTTATATTTGTCACACGCTAATCATCCCCATTTTGCACAACCACAATGTTTACTTACAAAAGACAACCCTGCACCACTCTCTGCAGCCCCTTCGGCATCCAACATATTTCACCTTCTCCGTGGGGGCCTCCTGTGAAATAGCTGCAAAATAATGGCTCTTCATGGTGCTCTGGCCCGGCCCCAGCAGCAGCAGAGGACTGAATAGGAATGTCTGCAGGGAGGTTTATGGCCCTGCCTCTGTGCCGTGGGAGCCAGAGGGGTCATGTTTGTGTGGATATCAACAGGATTTACGGCACAATAGCAGTCAAGTCTTCCGCTTTGATCCAGTGGGTGTGACACAGGGTGCAGGTTGAATTTGTTTCTGCCAGCCTCCCCGTTGCTTTTTGTCAAGCCCCCTTACAGGGCAGGAAGTTATTTTTAGTAGCGCTGCAAATGAAAAGGTGTACATTTAGCATTTGTAAATTTTCATTCATGAGGGAGTCATCTGTCAAAGGAAGCAAACGTATCACGCCCAGGAGCACTTTAATTCTTAAAGCCATCTATTTGTAACTGTGTTTGAAATAGCAGGTTTTAGCCCTGCAGCCTGACACTGTAACGTGGCACCATGTACGTATGAAAACCAATGTAAAAATGATAAGTAATGAAATATTATCTGAAATATGATAGCGTGCAAAAAACATTGCGTAGTTGTTTTGAAATCATCGGATTAAATGTTCCGGGTTATTATCAATTGGAGCTTTTGAAGGCTTACTGACATGACCTTACTTGCAATAAGCATATTTGTGGATTCAGAACATTGATATGAAACTCAGCAAACAAAAACATACCAAAATCACATACCAGCAAATCAGAGACTTATTTATTTGACTGGCACATTATTTCCTTATTCCAAAAAAACGTTCTTCATGATTTCATGACCACAATGCGCCCAATTTAAGGTTTTTCTTTTATTCATTCCCTGCTTTTGATTTTGGTTATGGAAATGATCAAATGAGACTGATTAAAAACTTGGAATAAGTCTTTCAAAGTAAATATCTTGAGACCAGTCAGTGTCCCTGACATTAGGCCAGTATGATGTGTTTGGAAACACTGAAGGCTGAAATGTTCCCCACTTCGACTACAATTAGAGTTCCTCTAATCTGTGTCAGTTTTGTGTTTTCTCCATGGAAATCTCAAAATAAACAAACTTATCTTGCCCCGAGGTGAAACAATAGAGCTGGAATAGCTTGACCTTGCAGTGATACAGAGGCAGATTGAGTTGAAACAAGTTGATATACACTTCAGACTGTTGATCACACATCTTTCATGTGATCATGTAAAGCAGTGTTTTCCAACCAGGGGCATTTCTACCTCAAGGGATACTTCTGCAGTTTCCACATGGACAATTACCAACTCAGTTCTTTTGCTATAAGTCGATTAAGACTGCAAAAAGCAAGATAAATAAAGATACCGTCAATGGTTGAAACAAGCAGTTGCTGTCTCTCCAAATGGCAGTAATACAACTGCAAACTTTACCAAAACTACTAAAAATTAACTGCGCAATACCAACAAGCCATCCCTTCTATGAAAAGAGGTAGAAAAACATTCAAAACATTCAAAAGGCCAGAGTTCCACCCCAATTTAAAAAATAATTTACTGTAACTCTAACTGTTCAGATATTTCTTGTAGCTTCAACCTACAAACCTTTCTGGAATAACTTAAATATTTATCATCTACCTGCTAATATTTTTGAGAGGTTATGGCCCTGTCACATAAACTGTGTGTGAGAACTATAACTTTTAGGCTCTTTAAAGAAAATGTACCAATAGCACGAATTAAAAGGATCTTTCACTCGTTTATTTTATCCTCCTCACAAGAGTTTTTTTCACTTTCTGTGTGATTGTTGTCCTCTGGCATCTCTTGTGTGTACCATTTCATCATTCAGCGCTGACATTTTTTATTATTCAGGCACCCTGGGATACCAAAAGGCCACTAATACAGTCTAGTTTTTGTAAAACATTATTATTTATATCCAACATATTCTATTAGTAATGAAAATAGATTACAAGCACGTTATTGGTAATTTTTCTGTGGATTGTCCCCTATTTTCGACAGAAGATTTACCAACTTTGTAAATTAACATGAAGTTACTAATACAATTTGACCTTGGCATCAGCCTGTTCTACCATAAAATATGTTTTCACATGGATATAATGCAATAAACTCTGTTCGAGTAATTGACTGAGGATGCCATCAGCACAGTTCAAAGAACCATAATGCCTTTGAATCTGTTCAGCATCAAGTAGCATAAAAAAAAGAAAATCGAACCTGCTCAAGGATGTGAGTAATTCTCAGAGCAATCCTGAGCTTTTGCACATGCTGTTTCACCAGGATCCTGTGGTTTGAAGGACTCTGTGCCTGTGAGCACGTTTCATAGCTGTTTGGGACTGTAAGACGAAGAAGCCACGTGAAACAGTGCGACATTAAAGTCTCTGATTAAGACTATTGGCATGTTTTTTGAAGCCAGAAACTTCTTTGTGTCATTCATATTTAGCAATAACCCAACTCTAAGAAACCATGTTGCTGATATGACCACTTTTTGCTACTGGACAATAATATTTGACTTTATTTGCTTTCTTTTCATATCACATTTGATGATATACAGATGTTGGAATACATATGAGGAATTTTCTAAAATGTGAGTGACGTGTGACACAAAGGAATACAAAAATCTAATCCAGAAAGTGTTTTACTCAGCAGCAGGAGGAGTAACTTTGTACCAGTGGGGTTTGTACGTAGTTGCGTTAAGTCACTGAAGCCCATTGAATTACTATAATGCCTTTGGCCCCGTTATTGTATGTGCAGGTAAGCCCATTTCTCTCCAACCTGCCCAGGTGGATAAGCCCCACAGGCATGCAGGATATTTGTCACAGTGATGGAGATGTAAAGAGTCCATTTTGAGGAATGTGCCAACGCTGAATGACTTGCGGTTTGCCTTCTGGAGAATGCTGGGCATGATTCACTGTGAGTAGGTGTAGCATGTGTATGGGCCAGTACAACTTCTCCACGCAGCAAAAAACAAATATTTGGGAAACTCCAGTGGTTTTTCACTAGAGAAGTGATTACATAAAATGAAAAGCCAATTGTCTAACTGTGGTCAGAAAAAAAGAGAAGAGGACGGAGCGCTAAGAATGAAATTCTTAGCGCATGTGGCTCACATGTGTCTCCCAGCTCCAGCCTCATGTGCGCATTTGCATACAGAGTGGCACATGAAAGACGCAGCAGCCCAGACAAACAATGGACAGATGAGTTATTAGATGCATGAGGCTGCTGTCACAGAAAGTCAGAGCAGAAATGAAACGCCCCTTTGAACACCCAACTGGTGTTTACTGGAAGAGAGCAGGAATGCAAAGAATGTCTGCCGTCTGAGTTTGTCCCCGAATGAAAGGTGCTCATAAAACGTGTCCCAGGCAACCTTTGAAACTGTCTTCATTTCAGAAGATGGATGCTGGGAATCCCCATCTGTCTATATCCCTTTGCGGATTAAACGGAATAAAATATCCATTGCACGTATGAGATGGGAATCAAGAAGTCCCCGACAGACAGTCTTAACCTACTTTATGTGCAGATGTCAAAGAGTCAGCTGTCCACACCCCTCCAAAATGTATTTGACAATAATAAAGGGAAGTAAAGACGCACGCAGTCCTGACAAACAATGGCTTTATTGATCCCCTAACTTTTCTCTAACGCCACCAAATATCTGCAAAACTAATGACATTCCCATCAGTCTCAGCTGTACTTTGTGATTTGTGCTAATTAGCAAATATTAGCATGCTAACATGCTCATCAAGCTTGTGATCGTGGTAAACATAATAAATTAGTATCAGCATGTTAGTGTTGCCACTGTGAGTATGTTAGCATGCTGATGTTAGCAATTATCTCAAAGCAACGTTGTACAACCTCACAGAGCTGCTAGCATGGCTGCAGACTCTTAGTCTTGTTTTATTCTGTGTTGCAGAAAAGCAGCTGGCCAATCATGACCCACCCCACAACAAAACAAGGTGTAGTTTTCATGATTCAAGTCAAATTCAGAGACAGTTGAGCACTTGTGTTTTGCATTGCATTCCATCTGAAAATGTCTGTAAATAGGGTAAAATCCAGATGTAGGATCTAACTGTGCAGAGTTGCAACTTACTTCACTCCCTCTATTTTGTACAATTTGTAACTTTTCTACATGATGATCAATGTTGGCACAAAAAATACTTGGATATCCTTTATTTTAACAAGCCTCTCGTCAAGTGTCCGCTTTCCAGTCCTACTCGTGTGAAAGCTAGATTCAAAACTTCTCCATAATCTGGGAGACATATCCTGGCACTTTGAAATGCCACATAGTGCAACAAGGTTGGGGGGGTTCAACTGTTATAACTGAGATTATTACTGTGAAGGCTGAGGAAAGCCTGGTAAAATAGACATGCAGCAATCCACCCTGACACTTTGGTCAGGACGCTTCGTCTGCAGGGGATGGGTGTTCTTTCAAGACGATAAATTAAGCTCTCATGAAGATGAACTCAGTGAACCCAAACGTAGACTGACTGTCCCTCATTTGTTTAGAGTCAACCTCCCTGAAATACCTGGTGCTAGGAGCATATAATGGTGCCCCCCCCCCCACCCCCCGATCCTCGCCAGGACTCTGCAGTCCTTGCTTTCCAAAATAAAGTTGACCTCATTCACCTCCTTTCATAGTTTAGCAACTGGCATGCATGGTTTGAATTAAAAGATGCCCAGAAAACAGTCCCAGTTATGGTTGGAACAGTGAATCAGCACAGAGATGCTGAGCAGATGCTACAAACTTAACCCAAGGTCTAAATGATTAAAGTTTGGCTTGGCTTCATGTTCCCCATAGTTTCCTGACTACAGTGAACTGTAAGAAGTACATTTTATCTCAAGACTATGAGAAATTTAGCCACTTGAAACAATAATCTGAGGCATTTTCATGTAAATAATTATTCTTCTACTTGAAAACTTTTACATTTGTTGGTTCAAACAGCCCCTCCCTCAGGAAGTGATGCATTTTATGTTTCCAGCAGCAGTAGCAGTGGTTTGAAATAAACTAAACAAGAACTGCAATTAACATAAGCAGTGGCAGCCACAGTGGCTGAAAAAACATGGAGCTCCACCTACAGAAACTCACACTTCATTAACCGAAACAATCCAAGACAGAAGATGTCACGGTACTGGACTCACTGTTTGACCAAAACACTGACAGAAAGAAAGAGCATAAAAGAGTAAGAGGGTTTCTTTTTCATACTTGTGGGATAGAGGAAATAATTGTTTCGAGCAGTGTACATACGTTTGTATACGGCTTTGAGTCACATCCTTCTGGTCCAGCTAAACTGAGAAAATGGGGAATTAACTTTGAATCTAACTTTAGAGCACAGCACCACTTGCTTGCAGTGCTGTGATTTCTGCTGATGATGAAAAGTGAAAAATGTTTAAAATGCAGTCACCACATAAATCTGTACCTTGTTTTATGGGGTGAGATCCCTATAACATTCCTTTTATTTGTTTTGGAAGTCATTCTCCGTGCACCCTGCTCACGTAGCTGGCCTTGTGAGCGTTTTGCTCCACACTGAAGCTTATTTTGAAGCAAAGAGTCAATTTAGCAGAGAGTTGGAATGCAAATAGCTTTGCGCCCACTTCATTTAAATGACTCACGTTGGTTCTCAGGCTTGTCATATATTGAGAATTGCATTAAAACCCCTGAGAAAGTTTGCTAAAGATGGCCTCACAGTTGCTGTGCAAATTAGGACGCTGACAACAGGTCATTAATTAGAGGAAGAGAAATAAAAGGAGAGAGATAGAGACAGAGGGAGAAAACAGTGAGCGAGGGAAGGGTTGATGACTCCTGTTAGTGGTATGCGTGACTACTGTGAATAGTGGCTGGCAGACAGGATCAAAGATCAGTGGCCGTATTAAGACCAGAGCTTCAGTCCTGATATTACCTGCTGGGAATGACTTTCGCAGTGAAGAGGAGGAGGACATTAAATGATACTGTGTGTAGTTAAAATCCACTTAGTGGTTTATGTGCAGTGTCATCGACAACTGTCGGTTCATTTGTAGCTTTACGTCTTGTTGTAGCTAAAGCTGCCTACAGTATATTTTCCAATCGAAAACCCGAGCTCTTGGTTCATGGACTGAAAGCCAGAAACTGAATGAATGTCAGAATATCTGAAATCCCTTGTATTGTTTTGCAGAACATTTTTTTCTCTCCAAGAACATTAAATGAACACACCCATTACACTGAATCCAATATGTCTCCCCTGCAGCCCCTATCACACAGCAAAAGTGATGACAGACGACAGGCGAAACGTGATGATGGGGGAGAGTAGTGCTGTTTAGACTAATAATAGGCCGTCAGTCGAGTTGAGACTACTGGTAGAAAAAAAGAAGGTGGAAATCTATGATTACAATTTAAATAGGTTGTCTGTGACCCACAAGTCAAAATTGGTTCATGCTTTGAAGAGTAATCTGTCTGCTGGCGTCATTGTTTGAGTGTTCAACAGTAAACCTGATGAACAAAGAATATGTCCCAGACATATAAAGATACACTAGGTGACTTTGTATCAAGAAATATCATATTTTGAAATCCTGTAAATATGTCTGTATTTACCAAACCAAGTTTGTTCCTGTCCTGCATGAAATATTTGCATTTTGTTATGTAGTGTTATTACATGACGTTACTTGTAATTACATATGTGACTCAGAGGTGTCTGTACCTGCAGCCTCTAAAGAGTTCTGGATTACTGGTGTCTTTGTTTGAGGTTTTGTATTGCCACCAGAACATAAAAATATTAATGTCTGTTATGCCTGAAGAAGCCACACAGAAATCAAGACTTCGTACACCACACACTGAACCCGTCTATCAGATTTTCAGAGGCTGAACTGCATCAATACACCATGTTTTCTTGAACTTGCTTTGGTACTGAGGGCTTATTTAATTTGGCTAGTTTAGGGTTTCAAATTTGACTTGCATTTTTCTTAGATTTTTCTTGCTCATTCTTTCTTCGACTTCCAGGATGTTGAGGATGATTGGCTCACTGAAACCATAGCAGCCCCAAACAGTCTCCAAGTCTCAGATGAGACAACTCTACGACTACAACTCATTTTGGAGAAATGTAAAGTCATCTACACACAGTGCTGCGCCCGCTGCTGTCTTTCAGACTCTCACCACTAATGATAGTGGTGCTTCCCACTTTTATAATTGTGTTTGCATTCAAATTACAGCTTGCGTGCCGCTACAGCATTGGATCATCGTTTGTAACTCGCTCCAGGGAGCAGTGGGGAACCACACGTTCTGGGGAAATGTTATACACAAACATATCAATTTGGAATTAAATATAAATATTTGGATACGCCTTTTCCTTTTATTTTTCACTTAATTTTTGTGTGGCATCTATCATTTTCCATTTAAGATGTCAGCCACAGATTACCAGCTGCAGTAAATGTCTGAGTCTAAACCCATTTTGGTTGCATTGTCTGGAGCTCAGTACCACACCATGGCACAGTTGTTTCCATTAACAAGAGCTGAAGAGATCGCTTTAAAGTACCGCCTATAGACTCTGTGACCAAGCATGTTACAACAACAACATCCAAACTGTGTTTGAGAGTAGCATCTCTCTGAACTCAGCTAGTTTAATAGTTGTAGAGAATTTAAAGCCCATGCGTGTTTAGGATCATTGTCATATAACATGTATATTTGTGAGCTTTAAAGGTGCTGGTAGGTGTTTTTTATGTTTCCAGTCTTTATGCTAAGCTAAAATAACCGTCTCCTGGCTGTAGCTGAATATTTAGAGACAGATTATCTAAATGATTAGCACAGCTCGCGAGTTTACTCCATGTTTCACTCATGAAGAGAACAGCAAGGCCTAGTTTACTGATTTACTGAACATGCAATGGGCCAGATAGACTTCTATACTGTGAAATGTGATTTTGGTCATCACAGATATATTATATTGTGAGTTACAGCACTAACCTCTAGCGACTAATAGTGTGAGTAAAGATGATAAGGTCTCAACAGCAAAGTTTCAGTGTCATTCAGACTTTTTTTCTCTGCACCCCCCCTCTTCTCTCTCTTTCTGTTAATATATTTTGCTCTACTCCCTCACTATATACCCATCTCTCATCTTTAATTCTTGCAGAACTGGCCGGGTGTGTGTGTGTGTGTGTGTGAGATTGTTTCTCACCAGATCAAAGGGGTAGTCACCCACTCAGAGGAAACTCTGTTAATGTCGCTGATACCGTGCCGTCAGCCTATTTGCAGCATGTTCTCAATAACAGGAAGCAAGGAGAAATGAGTTCTCCCATAATTACGTTGGGCTTGTTTTTCCCTTCATCCCCATATAGTATTCTGGGGGTAAACTAGCGCCGAGATCAAAGCCTGGAATGTTGGATCTTGATCTTGTATCAGAGGGGGCTTCCAGCAGCACAGCAGCACTAGTTTAATAAACCCTAATACCACGTCATACGTGGGCCATCCCCTCTGTATGTATCCAGAGATGGAATCTGCCTATGGATAGGAGGACTGGCTTCGACTGCACAACGTTTGACCCGTGTAGGTGCAACAGTGGGGCAAGTCAGAACTAGAGGCAATGAGGAATACGCCGTGAGCCGCTTTTACTTTCCCATGCACACACACGGGATTTCATAATCTTTATATGTACTTTTAATGCCAAATAATGTATAAGTGTCCTCCAGAAGTTATTGTCAAGGTGCAATTGTGCGTGTGATGGCATTAAGAGTGTCGACCGATGATGCAATGTGGTGTGACATAATGCAGCTTTACCGGCGTGTGTTGTAGTTTCAGAACTTGTTGTATAGAGGCACCTTAGCAGCACAGAGCAAACACTTGATGAATATTTCAGTTTCTTACAACTTAGTCTTATTGTTATAGTCTATAAATATGTGATAAATGTATACATGAGATACAACAGTGCTCCATTGGATACGGTGTTACAGTGGAGACCAGCTGGGCCTTGGAAATACACTCGCTGACCCCTGTTAGCGTTTAGAATATCAGGCGTGTATAAGGAACGCTGAGCCAAAAGATGATGTTCAAATCAATCAAATGAAAAGAGCTCTGGAGCTGCAGAGTGATCTGCATGTGATGGCGAGTTGGATCAGACATAACTGGAGGTTGCCAGACTCAGTAGATGTCAGACTGGACCGTGTCACAATCTTCCATCATGAAAACAGCTGCATGGATCTGTGGCCAGAATGCGGTCATTGCGTGTCATGGTGGCAACCCAAGGACCTAGTTGTGGAGTTTTGCAACAAGAAAGACATCTCCTGAACATAGTTGGAATGAGTGAGTCCAGGCTGAGCACAGAGGAGCTGGCCAGCCAGAATTATACAGATGTGGTACTTGCAGATGTGAAAGCCAAGAGAACCAGGAATTTAAAGAAGCTACCGAATGAAGGATGACTTCTGAAGGGCCTCACAGGTTGTGGATGAGAGTTAATGCAGAATATTGCCCAGCGAGGGGAGGCAAACACTGACCTCCACTGCAGATTCTGTTGGAATGTGGAAGGAGAACTCTGATGAGCTCCTAAATTTGACAGACGTGTCCTCCACACAGGAAATGCCACGGACATATTTGAGGAGATAAGAGAGCATTTGCATGTCAGAGGTCACTGGGGTAGTTAGAAACCTTCTCAGTGGCAAGATCCGGAGGGTGGATTACATTCATCCAAATAACAAAAGCTTCTTGGTTGGGCTCTGGTAGCCGTTTCCATTTTGAATCTGATTCCCGGTTTGCTTTGTTGCTAACGAATGTCTAATTAAACTTTTAATCTCTCTTCTTGCTCTTTTTTTTTTTTCAAGCCCGCTGCCTGAATGTTTTGTGCGCTGTTCTTTGCTAATATGAAAAAAAAGAGCAAGAGTAGAGACAAAGGTTTGATTATCTCTGTAATGGTCAAAATTAAACTTTGATTGCTGTCTGCCTTATATGATTGGTCCAAAAACTAATTAGGTTTGACACGGCATTTGAAAAGATTTAGATTTGATACAGATATTTTACTGTGGGCTGTTGTGGTTCACACATCTCTCCTGTGTTGAATGTTTATTTGGGAAATATCTTCTTGGGTTTGCAGAGAGAGGTGGTGGTAATCATTTTAATAAAGGAGAGAAGAACAAGAGCATGTCATGAAATGCCTCTAAAGAAAGACAGAGACACGCCTCAGCAGGAGTGAAGCAGATTTCATTCTACTGCTTTTTCTATTATTATTATTTTCTGTCCTCAGCAGAAAAACAACAGCATTAGTAAAACTCTAGAAACAGCCTGTTTGTGCGTCTTGAGCTCTCATAGTTGTACAAATAGTGGCTATGTTCAGACCAATGGGAGAAGGTTGGTGGATGATGGAGGTCATGGTGGACGATGGCTGGAAGGTTGTGACTCCGACAGTTTGCAACCTACCAACAGTCAACATTGTTTTCTTTTAATGATCTTTCCTCAACGGTAACCACGTGTTTTATTAGTTGCCTAAAGTTAATCCATAAAATCCAAGACTAAAAACTGACTCACACTTTAGAGATAAGGAGTCTTTCCCTAAATAAGATCCCTGCAAGCATTTAAGAGGTTGATTTGATTGATTTGATGTTGAAGTCACAACATTTTTACTGAATATTACAGCAAAGATTAAAGACATTTAAACTGCGTTGGAAATAATTCTAAGCTCAATTTCTGAACTTTTTGGCTCTTTTAAACTTGGTGCAGAGCATTGTTTCAACACATATTTAATGTCAGCATGTTTGCTACGGTACTCGACACTTGTGACAATGTGAGACACTAATCACAAGCGGTAGGTAAAGCAGTCTGAAGCATTGTTTCCCTGTTGCATCTGGAGGACAGACCGATGTTGTACTAGCTGTAAGCTGTTTTCCCCACTGACTCCATTGTTAACAGAATAACACAGTCAAGCACACCAGTAACACACAACACGCTCGAGCAGAGAGACGAACACGACCCGGGGCCTTTCTGACTATATCGCTGTTCCAAATTTGCCGAACACACACAAATTCAAGGCTCGTCTGCTCTCCATTATACGCGTCTTCTCTCCGCTGTCACATTCGAGTCTTTATACACTGATTACATAATGCAGGATAAGCGGCTCATTAGGACCCTGATTGCCAGCCTCTGAACAGGCGTGCTGTGCTGCCATGCAGAGCCGGGCAGGCGATTCACTACAGACAGACAAAGAGAGTGTGAAGCCTCTGTGTCTGCTGCTTTTTTATATGGGGTTTATTGATAGGGGACATGATCAAAACCTGGATCTCAGCTGCTGAGATGTAGCTATAGTAGAAACCATAGTAAAAACTCTCTGTAAACAAGAAGAAAAGTAGTAGAAAAGTACACCAATAATATGTATATGCATGTCTATGTATACTTTTTATACAACTATATTTTACAGTGTGTGAAAAACCAGCTTTGCCTGAATGTGCCTATGTGTGCCTGTGCAGCATGTGTGTGTTTAGTCTGTGTATGAGTGTGTCCAGCTGAGTGGACAGTTATTAGGAGCTACTGGAGAAAGCTATTAACAGGTGCCACAGGCTTGACAAGTGCTACAGGCTGACTACTTGACATTACAGCGTCTGTGCGCGGAGACGGATCAGTCTCGTCCTGTGAGGAGACTGTCTCGGGGGGGTAGTGCAGTGCACTTGGTGTGTCGGCCCTTGAAGAGAAGAGGGGAGCTGACAGGCCGATCACTGCCTCTTCACCTCCTGACCTCCTAAAGGTCTGAGAGGCTTTGCTGATAACCCTGTGTGTGCAGATGCTTGTACTTAAGAGTGTAGAGATAATCCCAAAAATTCCATTATGTCAGCTGTAAAACAGTAGAGGCGCAATGCTGACCTTAAATCAGCTATCTGTAGTGTTTGTCTGATGCCTGTGTGTGTGTGTGTGTGTGTGTGTGTGTGTGTGTGTGTGTGTGTGTGAGACCTGACCTTGTTCCCACTCTGCTCTGACAGACCCAACATGCAGTTTCTATCAGCAGAGACTGAACAGATCTTTAATGACCCTCTCTCGTACTGACAAAGTGAAATAGTTGAATCTGATGAACCATGTCTGGAAGTCAGTTATCAGTAAGTTTGTCTTTGATACGTAGAATCTACATTTAAAAGTCTATTTATAAATGTGCTATTCTATTAACACAGCTCAGGAATAGTTCTGTATCAATGAGCATTTTGCTGATCGCTTCTGGAGCTTTCAAACATCCCACATTATCTTGCCCATGGAGTTTGCCCAGTTGTCATATAAACTGATCAATTTTGTTTTCTAAGCACTTCTTGTCTGCTGATGAAGATAATGTGATGTGTTTGAAAGCTCCAGAACAGCTCTTAAGTGGGCCTTGAGGCAAGTCTTCATCTTGTTTTGTTTGGAAGTTCTTCACGAGTCTCAAGTTGCACTAAGTCAAGTCTTACAGAAGTCTCGTCAAATCTCAGGTCTTTATTTTGTGACTTAAAGGGAAACTCCCGTATTTTTAACCCTGGTCCTTATTTTTAAATGTTGGGGTCTAAATGACTAATACTTGACAAAAGTATTGAAGACAGACTAAGTTTAATGTCTGAAGGCAAAGGCGTGATTCTTGGAGCAATATTCTGTTGTGTTGGACTGCATTAGACTTCACAGTTGTACCTAATAAAGTGGTAACTTATTAGTGGAATTTGTACATGGGAACTGCTGATTCTGATTCCCATATACTGGTCATCATGTAACTCAGCTGTTCATGCTTTACAGAATTCCTCGGCATGTTTGTTTTCCATGTCTTATGGAGTCGTAATCACAGAAACAGAAGCCCTGGAATGAGATCACAGCCTTGATAATACATTTATTTTTACTCCCACGGCCACACACTTTTGATCCCACTAAGAGTTTTATGTAAGAACACAGTTTACCTTTGATTCAACTTTAATATTGTCATCAGAGCGATTTTAATACCTCAAATCTGTGATTAAACACATTCACAAGTCTCAAAGGTGACATTGTTTCTCTTTGAAATCATTCACGCCTCTGTGCGTCATTAAAACACTTTAATGGGCTATCCAAGCGCTGACCTGAGAGAGGGACCGGGAGGAGAATGGACCTGTTGTGCAGCTGACCGGCATGGGAGAGAGAACTGACACAAGGAAAAGAAAGTGAGGAAGAAGTGAGAGGAGTGATGGATGGTGAGAAGATCCACTGAGCGGTCTTTCTCTCAAACATGAGAATAGGGATTAGAAAGTGAATAGCGATTACCTCCACGTTGACCTGCCAGCCACTGTAATCAAGGACAGTGTGAGTGATGCCATGATTGGCCAAAAGGAAGAGGCCAGTGACAGTAATCCATGGGAAAATGTGGACCACAATGACAGGTTAGAGGCTTAGAGACGACGGCAGCGGCGCCATCACCTGTCAGAGCAGAGGAAAAAACAGGGTAGATGTTGGAGAGCAGAGGGGATGAAGGGCAACTTCCTCTTTCTTTCAACACTTTCAGACCTTTTTAGGAGTCTTAGAAAGAGGCCGTGAGGTCCTGTCAGCCGCTATGAAGCAGAAACAGGGAGGGAGGAAGGAAAAACTCAAGTAACAAAACTGGCAAAGGTCACTACAGTACAGGCAGCTGCTAATTCCACTGACCACCCACATGATTAACTCCTTTCTATTGTGGTGATGCCGAGCTAACCACCTGCGCCCATACATAGCTTTTGCTTCAGTCTTTGCAAAGCTTCCATTACAACCTTTCTTTGCACGAAGTGGAGATGGATACTTGTGTTCAGGTTCATTTGGAGTTACTTTAGTTACTGGAAACCGGGCTCACACCAGCATTTATAATGGCAGAACTTCGCTGCAACGTCTATGCTTTTTATGGGAATAGCCATGGTTAACAGATTCACTTTGTTGTGCCGCTTCCTGTTGTGACAAGTCTAAGTTTTACTCTGCTTATAGCTCTGTTTTGGTCTCCAACTCCTGAGAAAATATCTAACTTCTTAGCTGCTAGATGCCCCACTAGGTTCAGCTAGTTGCTGCATGTTGTTACCGGAAACAGGGATGGCGAGAGTGAAATTCGAGGGCCATACAACCAAAATAACGAGCTAAAAGAGGCTAAAAAGCACCACAGAAATGCAGAGCTGGGTGGCAAATCTCAGCGAGTTCAATGTGAGCCATTGCTTTCTTTGTGTGTCACAATTTTATATAAATAAATGTAAATAGACATACTGGATATCAGGTACTGGAGAATCTGTCCTGGAACAACCGAAGGCATGTTAGCTTCATGGGCTGTTAGCATGAGTAGCGATAGCCTACATAACTGAAGAAGGAACAAAGGACAAGTGGCCACGCTGCCGTCTACTCGTCTGATTGACAGCTGTTTTGTGGAAAATACAGTTCAGGGTTCACTGCATGGCTTTAAAGGCAACCTCGACAGGCAAGTGAACTCTGTCACTAAATGTTGTGGCAGCAGGGGCCCTGTTGCATAACCGTAAGTGTTTCAAGAATTAGAGTCTTTGTGGGGGGTCAAGTTATCAGTTAACAAACCCACACCGATACCCAGCCACCCACACACTCGTCCAAAATCCCTCTACACCTCTCACTCTAGAAGCAGTGCAGGTCCACTGGCCCGGCTCCTCTGTCGTACAGGAGATTATAAGGGACCAGCTTTTATGCTTGATGTCCACCGGGTTACACAAAGAACACGGCTTTATCCATTTAAATGGACTAAAGAGGGACATTGTTCTCCTGTAATCCAGCTTCAAGATAAAATCATAAGCAAGTACAGAGAAATAGAGAGTTTTGTTTGTTCAAAAATCCCCTGACACCAGTAATTATTTCCACTGCCAATTTATTGTCTTAGATCCATCAAATCATTTATTTGGAGACGTTACACAGCTGGAGGCATTTTAGGCCAAACTTTATATCTTCTCTGCCCTGGAAGTCTGTGGTACTCCAGCTGTGATCGTAGATGTTGAAACTGGAAGGGACGAGACTGGACCAGACGTCCGGATCCCTGCAATGAATGACAGAGAACAAGGAACAAAGAAAAAGAGGTAGGGAGCTACAGGCAGACACGGGGAGTGATGTGTTTTATGTGTGTGTGTGTGTGTGTGTGTGTGTGTGTTTCTGTGGTTGCTCAGCCGTTTCCTCCTCTGTCATTACGGGCATTAGCCCACCACAGGATCCCCCACAGTTTACAGTAGAGTCTGACAGAAGACAAACATGTGTTGTCTAATTGTTGTTCAGTGACTTCATGGTGTGGTCCAGAGACTTTGTCTGGAGAGGCCATTACATTACATTTTGTGCCGAATCAAAGGAAAAATGTAACCGTTCAAACATTTGTTAACAATGGGATTCTCGTACATGTTTATGAAGAATTTAAGTTCCCAGCATTTTTTCCTTGATTTATCATGGCAAAGTTATCTGTGAGGTTCATCACCACGTCAAAGGCAGCAAACAAAAAACAGCTTCTCTCTCAAACGTCTTGTGAGGCTCTGAATAAATCAGAGAGAAACACCAATCATACAGCAAAATAAAAGCCAAAAGGGTCAAAGGAATAAAGAAGAATCACACACAACAAAATCATCCATGTGTCCTCAGCAGTTTGGCTCTGGTGCACTTTGCTTAAACTTTAAACATTATTTTGACATCATTTTCTTTTATTACCATTTTTGCACAAGAATACAATTTTGAGTGACAACAAGAACATTTTTTAAATAATTTTTGAAAACACAGAAACATTTCAGAAATTGTGCTGAACAGCACTCACAAACTGTTAAAAAGCCCTCCGTAAGTTACACGCAAAGCACTTCAGAAAGGCTTGATCAAGCATTAACTTAGTTTTCTTTGTTCCTCTCAAAATGTAGCAGCATTCTTTGAGTTTGAATCTCGTGTATTGCTGATATTGTATGTACGCAACCGCCCGGGTTTCTAATCACCTTTTTACACGTGAGCATGTGCAGGACGTGAGACACGGGACGTTTTCCTGTTAGACCGCAGCAGCAGCACGATGTCCTCACTTCTGTACAGAGGCCAACAGTTTCGTTTTATCTCATATTTCTCAATTCAGTGTGTGGACGGAGCACGTGATTGGCTTGTAATTACAAACACTTCTTCCATGTGAACTCCTTAATGGCTGAATTGGGAAACCCCGGGTCAACAGAGCCCGACTGTAACCAGCTTAAGGACACCTGTTATCCTAAATCTCCAAATGACAAGTTTAGTGAAGCCAGATAACCCCAAAAAAGAGCTAAACTTGCTTTGTCATACAGGCTCGGCTGTTTAAACAGCTCGAATGAGGCGGTGCCCTCACGGCACCTGATCACATGCTGCATTTCTTGCATGCTTCAAGGATCCCAGGTGCTGGCTTACATAAGACAAGCCACTGACGCTGCCCTGTTATGCCTGGAGTGGACTTTTTAATTAACTTGTACAGTCTTTAGCTCAGTTTTCTGTATATAGCCCTCTGTCACTGTCTCAACTACACAGTATGACACATTAAGGGACAACAGTTATATTATCAGTTTTAAACTTTTATATTTCAAGTTTATACGTCTTGACTTGCAGTATTTGCTTCCATCTATCTTTATATTTTCTACGTATATGTTGTTATATAACAAGTCAAAACCTACTTGGCAATAAACCTGATTCTGATTTTTAGATGAACGACTTCAAGAAGAGAGAGACAGAAGGATACGTTACAGGCATTGATTTTCTGACTGTTTGACCTGATTCACCACATGCATGCACACACTTTGTATAACTTTCTTTTCCTTTTGGCAACCTAAAGCATGAAGGCTTTTAAGTTGGGCTGATGTTTTACTGAAAGCTAAAATGTACTGGATTTGGTGCCATGACTTTCCGAATCGTATTGAGAACAGGACAAATGGGACAAACTCCCTAAAAGGTTGTGAGGACTTCTTTTATTAATTAACAATAAACGATCAAATGGAGGTGGAGGTGAGTTGGCTGAGGGGTACAGCTGTGTGCCCATCAACCAGCAGGTCATGTGCTCGACCCCTGACTCCCCCGGTCACCCCCCCACTTGGAAGTCTGCTAAATGCCTAAATGTAATGTAAATATAAAATGACAATTACTCTCAAGTCAACTTCGTCAGACAGCTGCTTTCAGTGAAAAAAAGGTTCAATAAATCTACTGTACACTAACTCAACAGCACCAAATAGCAGAGCAAAAGGTATCTAGCAGCAGAAGAACCAGACATTTCCAGACATTTAAAGGACAGAAACACAACTCCAAATGAATGTCTGTTCCTGCTTTATGTGTAACTGTTTGTGAACATATCAACTTTAACCTTTATACTTTCTAATATGTCACTGCAGAGAGCCAAAGTAAACCTGTGTCTGGTGTGGGAACTAACATAACTTGATGAGTTGGTGGTTCATCAGGGCTGTGTTTCAGTGTTTTCAGTTGTGTGGTCCTTGTGTGCAGCCTTGATATTTACAGTTACCAGAAACTCAATCCTGTGTATTCCTGTCAAAACTAAAGGTCTTCTTCTAGTCCGTGCATAGAACCTGAGAAGGCTACACCTGCAAACCAGTAAAAAAGATGCTGAGCCAATGGTGGCGCACTAAACTAACCATAAACTGTCCTCTCACTCCAAGGCATACTGTATATAGCCTGAGCAAGGTAGGAGTAGTTAAGTATAAGAGATTGATGGCTTAGGTCATGCAAAGCAGTGTTTTTGTGAGACAGTTTTATCTCTGAGAGTGTCCTCTGGGCATCATAACCTCCACTCCCTCCTGCCTTAGTGAGCCTCTCCCCACAGCGTCTTCAAGCACACATAACATCAACCTTGTTCACTGTGGTGGGTCCTGCAGTGGAGGGAAGCTGTTTTTATGTATTTTACGCACACACTTGTCCTCAGTGGGGAATGGTGCTGGTTAAAAGCAACAAAGCTAATTCCTAATTTGCTTGTCGCATGCATACCGCATCCAATACAAGTGGTGTTGTGAAACCCAGAACAGAAGCACCTGGTTACCAGCTGCGTGATCATTTTTGTGCTTCCGCCAAGAGGAAGTGTCAGCGGCGGGTTACGACGCTGGGATTAAACATATGTTATCTCACTTTTGTTTGATTTATTACATTTGAAGATTTCGCTCCCGTCTACTTTCCCCCAGCTGACAGGCTGAATTACATAATATTCAAAACAGCAGAGGACCTGTGACCCCCGCTCGCACGGAGAGTTATTTGGCTCCCCTGAACTACATCGAGTCCAGTGGAAACATCCACACATCAAAGACTTTCTTAGCAAACAAAAAAAAACAAGCAAATTGACTCTTTTAGAAAGGGGCTGTGGTGGACAGGACAAAGGTGGGTTTTGTGTGGTGAAAATGGTCCATAAAGGCCCATTGAGGAGCAGAGGCGGGAAATAAATGCGAGCTGATTGAAGAAGGCGTGTTGTGACGGGACGGAGGATGTGTTTGGAACAGGAGCTCAGCTGTTTGCCATCCCGAGAGACCTGTGACGGGAGACGTAGTTATGCCAAAAATCTGCGTATAAATATGTGTGTGTCTGTGTGCGGACCACTGATGTTCCCAACAACTCGTTAAATATACCAATAGGCTTAGATTAATACAGCGTATTGTAGAGTAAGCTGCTGGTTTGAACACAAGCTCGGCTTGTGTATATCAAGATGTTTTCTTTGAGGATTTCAGTCAATCCTCTCTAAACCGATAAACACCTCCGGCACTTCCTTAAAGAGAACCTCGCGAGTCTTCTCGTATAAAAAATTAATAAAAAGTTTTCTGAACACGTTTTCTGAACACGTTTTGCATTAAAAAAAATATTTTGGAACCTGTACCTTGTTAGCTAGCTGACTCCTTCCCTTAATTGGGGCTTTGCTATATTTCATGGTCTGTTGCTGCCACCAACTATTGATCAGCCAAACAGTGTTAATTGGAAGCAATTTGTGTAGTGTTGTCATGGGAAAATAGCAAAATAGTTGTAATACATTCTTGTTCTTGTAAAACACCAAATGTAATGACAATGAATGAAACTTTTTTGAATTTGATTTTGAATACCAACATTTTTAAAATATCCAAACATACCAGCTTTGACATAATGCTATAATTATTATTTCAACATTAAAGTCTATGTAAAGCAATAATAAACATGTGTTATGTTGTCCCACCACAGAAAAATGCTCAGCCAAATTATGATAATGCAAGTATATAAAAGTACATAAAATGAGGGGCTCAGTGCGGCTCCGGTGTGTCACTGAGCCATGATTACACACTCGCCCCAATAAACACTCAAAAACGGTGACATTTCGGGCTAACTCCATAATCCAGTACTTCATAGTTCACACTTTTCCACGTTTCCAGCCATTATTTTCTAACATGTCTCTGAATTCCCTTTACACAGACTTACATTTTGTCCATACTGCCCACCCAGATTTTCCCTGCAATATTATTATCTAGGCTGTTATCAGCTCTTATCATTCTCCTTGCCCTCCAAAAATGTCTAAGTGAGGAGGAGTAACATCCTCTCTGCAAGCAAGATCCAGCAAGAAGTGATTATTGGATCTATTTGGAGAATACAGCGCGTTTTCCATCAGAAACATATACAGCACTTAACTACATACACATATGCTGCACGGACAGACACTCACACAGAGAGAAAAATATGTTCTCTGATTGCTGATTGATATAACTATATATCTCCTTCCTGTCAGCCACAGCTCACCACAGACCAAACAGCTCAACGCCTCAGTAGGATCCCTCCATTCACAAGAATCAGTAGCAGGAAATCAAGTTCTTTCCAATTGTTTTATTAGCCATGTGAGAGTATCTGTCATCCTCCTGCTGCTCTCTGATGAGAAATAAGAGACGCTGAAGCGAGCGGCTGCCCTTCATCATCTCAGAGGGCTTCAGCCAAGCTATACACTCCAGAACAGAAATCTGACCGAGACCGACAACACTGGCAGGAAATTAATGACATTCCCAAACCTAAATGGCTGCCTTTTACTCAGATTGACATTTATCCAGTTGGTCTGCTCCTTCGCTCAATGCTTGGATGAAAAATATTGTTCTACATTTAGTTCACAATTTAAACAAATGCTGTATGATGTCCTATGATAAAAACGGATAAAAGTGAAATCTTGTTTTTTCTTTTGCTGGTGTGTCCAAACAAGATATAAATGAGTGGAAGCAGCTAAGTGGAGAGGAGAGAGGAGACCAAAACCATGGCCATTTCTGAGGTCAAGTTGGGTCGAGGCATGCAGAGGGCCTGCAGACGGAGCACGACCTTCCTGGCGGGGAAGGGAAAACATTTGACAGTGGACACAACTTGGGGATGAAGATGGATCACACCAGGTATAGCGCAGACATTGTCCGAAAAGGCCAGAACGTGATCGGCGCTCAAAAACAGTTTAGTGTTACATTTTTGCAATTGCAGAAGTTTCCCAAGCAGGTGGATGGATGTCTTCACAACAAAATGTACATGAAAAGTTTTTAGCCATGCCAACCACTTTGGTCCTCTGCTGCTGATGTCAAGGGTTACATGAATTCAGCTAATATTCAGATACATAGCTAATTAGGCTCAATCGTTACCTCGTTCATAATCCGCAAACAGTTGTTTGATAAATTGTACCTCGTCCGTCCCACACAGATGTTGTTGTTTATGGATACCACAACGCACAGAGTCGCCTCTGACTCAAATGAAAGTTATTAGTTAAATACAACCTAAAGTCTATTTCAGGCCTCTGTGCTGTGGAGCTCAGCTCTCGTGCAAACAGGCAGCGACACCGAGAGCACAGCAGGGGAGAGAGAGGCAGACAGGCAAAAAACCCCGTTCAGAACTGGGTTTTGAAAGGCTCCCTAGTCCACTGCCAACCTCCGCATTACCTGATGTGATTAGCTGCGAAAATACCCGTATCTAAATAATACCAATTACTAAACTTTCCTGCTGTAGACGTGTGGATTCTTGCCAATGTATTTAACCCAATAATATATTGGCACCTGATGTATCATGCGTCCCTGGTCCAGACTGAATTTTCAGCCAACAACTATTGGATGGATTGCCATGAAACTTGGTACAGACATTCGTAGACTTTAAAGTACTGAGACTACTGATTACCTACCTGACTTTTCCTCTAGTTTTAACAATAGCCTACTTTGTTTTAGGATCAAATACCTACAAAACTAGTAGCATTCCCATCAGCCTCTGCTGTGTTTTTTTGCTAATTAGCTAATTTTAGCATGATAGCAAACTGAAACTAGATGGTGATCATGATAAACGTCACACCTTCTTAGCTTCAGCATGTTAGCATTGTCATTGTAAGCTTGGTTAGCATGCTGATGATAGCATTTAGCTCAAATGACTGCTGTCCCACAGAGCTATTAGCATCTTTGCAGCCTGTTAGTCATGTTTGAACTTCAGTAATGAAGAGTGGTGATACCTTAATATAGTTGTTCTAAACTAAAGGGACCATTGGTTGCTCCATTTGAACTCTATTGTTTCTTAAATTCAAACTACTGTTTCTAGTCCCAAAAAGGACGCTGCTACTTGTTAGCACCAGGAACAAACACTGACCTTCTTCAGTTATGTGACACTTTTGTGTTGTTAAGCAATATTGCAGATTTGCTGACAACTCTAAAGGAATGGCACAGCAGATGTTGGAGAACAAGCCCATTACAGTGTCAATAAGTTGATTCATTTGACATGTTGTTCTCCTTGTACTCCATTTATCCCCAAGAACAAATGTGGTGGAACACATGCTAGATAATTGGCAGTACAAAGACTGAACCTCAGCCAAACCAGAGAAAGATCTTATTTTCAAAATCTGTTCTTATACCTTCACTGATACGAACACAAAGACTTGTCTTGCTAGGTGCGTCGTTACAGTCTGGTTATCATTTGTACAACTACATTTTTCACAACATGTTGTCAAGATGAACAGACCCTCTCTTTTACATCGCTGTGCTGCACTAGATTGGCCATCTTTTAGCATCATATCAAAGCTGCCAAAATGTTTTGCTATCATTGCCCACACTTAATAAATTCCACAACTGCTAAGCAAAGGCTCCTTTGTTTTCTCAGCGTTGTTGTAACTAAAATATCCACCATCCAAATCATTTTTGTCTTGCATAGATTAACCATTGCAGGGTATGACTCATCATCTTTGCAGCAGTAATGAAAAACACAACCCATGGAAGCAAGTGATCAGCAAAGTCATTACATTTGAAATTCTTGTGGCGGCTGCGTTAATGTGGTCAAAACCTGTTGATGTTTGTGTTACATGATGCACCTGTGAGGATTTATGTTAGAACCCCTGCTAGCTGAACTGTGCTTCTTCAGGTGCATACAGGTAACAACATTTATGCAAACCAGGGATAGAGGCTAATATTTTCAAGCACTGGCCCCACGGGCCAGCAAACCCAAGCCACAAAAGTACTTTTTTGGTGGCCCAAATGTAAAGTTATGTAAAAACAATAACGAAAAACACAATTTAGCACAATACATTTTTATAAAAAGTAATTTAAATTGAAAAGGTCTTTGTAAACATATGGTACATATATGTTTGGACTGTAACGTTGCTTTTGCGATCCAGTAGGCTATAGGGATAAGACTTGGTGGCCACAGGGGGCCACGTGCATAAGAGTATATGGCTGCCAAAAACTAACTCTTTGTGACCGTAGGGAAATGGTTAATGTTGAACCCTGCAAACTACACAAGATGCACCAAAATCATTCTTCTACCACTAAAGGCCATAAAAGGTAGCACTGATTTCCTGCTCACGCAATCTGCTTTGTCCCACATTTACTGTAATTGAATGCACTTAGCTGTTACAACCTCCCATGATTATCTGCTGGTTGCCCCAACACAGAGCACAAATATGTCTTGCCACATCAGAATTATTTTCACTGCCATACTTGCAGCTCTTTCATCTTCCCTTTAACAACGGCTCATCAAAGACAGCAAAGGCAGCGGGCAGAACATACTGTAGGCTGAGGTTTGAGGTTTGCATGCAACACAAAATGGGATTCATGGTGTGAATAACAACAACACCAGATGATTTAAACATTGTCCCCAGATAAACATCTGTTAACCAGACATGTGTAGTGAGTTTCACTTAATCCACAATGAAGTAGCTTGAAAAGATGATCTGCACTGGGAGGTCAAGTGCTGCTGGAGGTTTATTGTGCAACACTTTCTTTGGCATGAACGGCATCTCCAGTGGTTTAATGAAACTGAAGCCCTCTAGAGTTGGTGTTTGTGTGTTTTGAAGTAAATAGGCCAAAGAGGAGAGCAGTCCAGCAAGCAAACCAGCTGTGAGGGCATTTAAATAAACCACCTGTAACTTTATCGCACCATAAATGTATTCATAGTCCTTCATTTCACACCATAATGCACTTTACTGAGGGACATGCCTCTCTGCTACTGTAGAAGAAATCCATGGCATCTAATAAAAGCCTTTACGACAGCCAGTGCGCTCTTACGTAATTGTCCTGCAGGGAAAATGACCCCGTCCACAGCTAGCCATGCATTAGCCTCACGTGCCCGGTTGCTGGTATGATGTTCAGGCCACAGACGCAGGGTTAAGTTGGTCGAGATCATATCTGCAAACGAGGTCTCGCAAACACTGAGGAGCGGCATATTTCAGTGGCAGGCCTGCTGCAGATAAAGCTAATAACGCCAGGCACAGAACAAATCCCAGCAGCCCTCGATTAGGCTGCAGACGAGGAAATGTGATGGAATGTGCGCTTTTCAACACTCCCAGTGTGATTCCATCACAACCAAAACAGCTACCAGTGTTGGAGCCGTTACTGAGCAGTGTTTACTCCCCCTCGGTCTCTGCCTCCAAGTCCACGGCATAATTTAAAAAACTCTGGTGATTAATTTCAATCTGAGTATATTGGACTCTGTGAAAGAAGGAATGGCAAGACTTTCAAGAATCCTCACGAACACCAATGGAGAGGTGCTACGATGAATACCGGCAGCTGCTTAAAATACCTTTTCTTTTAAATCAAATATGCAGTAAAAAAAAAAAAGCAGAACTCTGTTAAGCTTTAAGTCTGTCAGCCTTCACTTCTCTATCTGCTGTGTTGCAGCTGGCCTTGGTCACACTCTCGGGGGATTTACACTTAACAGCAAAATATTTTCACATATATGCCAAGTTCAAGGTAGTGATTTTATTGTATATTTGAGCATTACAGAGTAAAAGGAGAATGCAACAGAAGACTGCAGAATGACAGATATTGAGTTTATGATATATTTGGTCAAATTCATAAAACATGTCATGGCAGTCACTGAGGCCAGCTTCGGTTTCAGGTGTATGTGTTCAGATAAATTTCCTCAGACAGCTTTCTGAGCTTTCTTCTAAGTACTGTAAATCAGCTTTTAATTAGCTGTAGCTGTTGGGGATACAGTTAGAAAATGAAGAATCAGACATTTTAAATGTCAGTTTCAACCATAAACTTAAGTGAATTTGCAGTTTGACTACCACAGTACTCATTAGAGCACCCTGTGCAGAATGGTAGATGGAAAATGGTTTCTATTGTGGCACCAAACACGGTGATTTCTTTATTTATGTTGACGTTCACGAGCTGTTCTGTCTACAAACCACTGACCTGTCTCAGTTTTGCCAGGAATTCTTGGGAAAGATTATCCAGGGTAAACTTCAGCGCGGAAGTGAACAACTTGAGCTGCAGCTGCAGAGCCCAACAGTGACGGCTGTGAAGCAACACGCGCACTCGGAAACAGTGTGTGGAGGTCTGCTCCACCTTGTACCAAAGTACATTGTCCTTTATGTAACAGAATTATTGAAATGCTTTGATTGGGCCAGAGCACGTTGTGTTTACAGTTCGGTGCAAAAGACATGCAACCAAAATTTGTTGTCAATAATCACTAATTGTAAATACTTTACTTAAATTCTGTTTAAGCCATTCAACACTTGAACGTCAGCATCTGTAGCTCATCATCCATGTTATAACTCACGTTTGACCTTAACAGAAAAACTCTGAAACAGCAGAAGGATCCAGTCTCACCCTGTTTGAGCTGGTTCTTCCTGTACCGAGTCTCCGAAAGGTCAGCTTTAACTTCAAGCGATGGTGACCTGATGAGTTTTCCATTGGTTTTTGGCCTTTTGCGTCGTCTCGGTATGTTTTGGTTGTACGTAACCACTGAAATGTGTTGTGTAGACTCAGTTTTTACACACTGGCAGAAGATTCCGAACAGGAAGCTGTTCTCTGGGAGTTAATTGGCTCATTTACTTTTCACTGTCAGACTTTCCATAGGCATTGCAGCCATGAGTTAGTGTCACAGAATTTGCTTTATTATTGCACCATCAGGCATCACAGAATAACTGTAGCAGGAAGCTGCTGTTGGCCCTTCAGCACTGATTTTCATGCTCTTCTGTGAAGAAACAAAACAATAACTTTCTGTCGCCCATTGATAGATTGAGGAATTAGACAAAAAAATCATTTTTTAATGAATTACTTGTGTAACTATCCATATTATATCATCTTCCTGTAGTGACCATGATCCCCAAACTACAGCTTCAAACAGGAGCTACAACTTGCGTAACTTTTGGCTCGCAGTTGTGCCATCTTATAATACCATTAAATCACTTCTACCATATCTGTCAATATGCTACAACTGATTTCCGAACCGGGCGGCATATTGCCTAAATCATCATGTTGGAGAATTGACTTGCACATTTATTTATAATATAAACCGGGCCTGTAGTTTAAAAGCCTCTCCATAATAAAGATTCATTGGTCCAACACATATAAGGAATGAGCCAATGCCAGGTGTAACATCTCAGCCAAGTCTTCCATTAATTACAGTGCATTTCATTTAAACCTTACATAAACCAGGTGATTTAAACAAAGGTATAGAGTGACACACGCTACCGTATACATACATTTGCACATTTAATAATAATTTCTCACAACTGCACAACAAGTAAAAAAAAAAACAGTTGTGGTTAAGTAGGCGATTGCAATGTAATCTATCACAGAGTGTAAATATTACCTAAGGTTTGGTGGACACACTTCTGTGATTAACCAGATGCCATCGCATTTAGTTTGGGAAACACACTGGATTCATTGAGTATGAGGAGGTTTAACATCCTGTCCACAGGGGCTGTGTGTGTGTGTGTGTGTGTGTGTGTGTGTGTGTGTGTGTGTGTGTGTCTCCACAGAGCACCAAAGAGATCTCTCAAATTTACCAACTGAGTGCCCTTTGTAGTGTGGCTTTCTGTGACCATCTCGCCATGATGTAGTTACAAATCTACCTCTGTCTCTCCTGTATCACATCCAGTACAAACAAAGAGACTGTATAGTTATAATGTAAAAGCTATTCGTCCCCTTCATCATAAACCTCCAAATAATCCTACTAATGTGAGATAAAAGCTTCATACTTGCAGGTGGTTCTGAGTTAGAGTGACAGAGAAGAGCTAATGAAGCAGGCTGAGCAGGGAGCAGAGCAGATGCTGGAGGGAACAGCAGGTACTGGACGACCTGAGTGGTAGGGGAGAGGGTGTCTCCTCGCAGCCCTCAGACAGACACCCTGGGTGCGTCAAGACCGATAGGATTCATACTTTGATGCAGCAGCGGTGGATGGAGAGTTTGCCATTGGCTGTTAGCGGAGTTTTTCGGTAATTGGGTGGTCAGTCCATTTTTGTGTTGTTGCGAGAAATCACATGGGAGTTTGTTCAAATGAAATGCACCCATCCAAATATTTATATCAGTGTCAATGTGTTTTTCAAGCATTTGAGATTAGAGAAGACTCAGATCGCTGCTTCTCATCTGCACAGTTTTTCCTGCCTCGTATGCCAAGATGTTACACAATTGCTTTTCCTGCAGAGATCGACACACTTGAAGGGCTTACAAGAATATGCCATTTAAACAGCGAAGGAATCTGCATATCCACGTGCACCTGCAGTATGACTACATGCCCTGCAAGGGGTACATTTATACGCTGATTTTAAAAAAGACAGAGGTAAATCTTGGCAGATTTTTCATCTTGCTGAGTTTTCCATGGCCTACTGTGATAAGGCACTGGGTTTTCAGTGACTGTGTGATCTAGGCCCAGAAAGCTGAGAACAGGGAGATCATCATTAAACCTCCTGAGCAGTCAGATCAGAAGCACGTCTGAAGCAAACCAATCTGAGACAATCTGACGGCTCATCCTTCATGTGTTTAAAGTGGATCTTGTTTTTCAGTACGCGTAATACAAGACTGTGATCCGGTGCTATGCTTTTTTTGTTGTTGTTGTTGCTCATATTCAAAGTGCAGCTGTTTTACTTGCCGGGGCCGAGAGCTTTAAAGGGTACCGGGAGAATTACATCACTCTGATTGTTATACAGCTCAAGAGTCTGGCACCAACGTACAAGCTAGTTAATTAGCATCAGCCAGATAATGAGGAGTAACACATGCAACACGAAAAAAAGGTATGTCTTTTCTGCAAAACATCCTCCTGAGAAAAAAAATGCAGTTTATGATCAATTCCAAGAGCATTTTTATTGATCCTATGCAGATAAATGAACGTGTAGCAGCAGAAATGCAAGATAAGATGCACATCACTGACGAGTAACTTAAAGCAATAATTCTGCATTTTTGGAAATATTTGCTTTCTTGTCGAGTAAATTAGATGCTGCAGCTAGCAGTTGGTTATTTTAGCTTAGCATAAAGACTGAAAACGGGGGGAAACAGCTAGCTTCGCTCTGTCTGAAGGTAAAGAAGGGTAAAAACAACAGCTTCTAGTTCCACAACGCATTATTTGCTACAAGTCTTGTTGTGACTGTAATCCCCCCACAAAGCCACAACTTGTCATTTATAAACTTCTGTTACGTACGAATCAAACAAACTAGATGTAACATGTTTTGTAGTGAACTTTAGAAGTGCTGGTAGGCACATTTTGTCACCTTCGTCACCAGTGATTTCCCTTTATCTGCTGTTTCAGGGGCGGTTTTGCTGTTATTTAACAAGCAAACAGCAAATTCTGACAACTTGGCCCGAAATGCCCCAGATTCAAAGTTCAGCTGTGGTTCAGAGTTTGGAGGCGACAACACGTAACAAGTGAGTTTGGCTTCAGTTGGATAATCAGTGGAAAAGCATCAATGTTTACTCTACAACTTCAGCACCGTAGTCTTGTCTTGTTTGACTCCTCTGATTAGGCAAATAAATGGAGATTAAACTGTCATGCCCAACATTTTTACACGATTGGCTGCTCTACACGTCTCCCCTTTATTGACTTGAACTTTAAGAGGCCAAAGGTCAGTATGTGTTGGGTTGAAACTGAAATCCAATGATCATAAATTCTACAATCGCGCCGCGTTATTGTGGCCTTTCGCACATAAATCAACGGACTTCCTCCGGGCAGGCACAGAAGCTAAAAGTAAATCATGCATCATAATAGGGTACCACGTTCTCTGTTCTCTCTTTATATTTTATGACTGATGAACGCGGTGCAGTTTGTGACAGCATGATGACGGCTGCGGTGTGCCAGGGTAATGAGATGCTAGGTGGTCCACACCCTCTGCTGTCCCTTGGCAGCTCATTAGTGATCATTTTCCAATGGGTTCATTGTAGAAACATTTGATAATATAACTACGCTGGATGTTTTAATGAAACAAAGCATTGAGCCAAAGAGTGACCTGATACAAAGAACAGCCAGAGTGACTTCCCTCTCAAGGTGGCTATAAAACAGATGAATGAGGGCTTGTTAGCACATTTTGTCCCGCTGTCAGTCGGCACAGATACATGCACATTTCTTTTGTGTGGGAACAGGTTTTTTTCATGACTGCTCTTATGTTTCTTTTGGGAATTGTTGTTTATAGTTTAGGTTTAGATTATGAAGTTAAAGGCATTCAATGACTCACAAGTACAGTCGTATAATGTGTGTGTGTGAGCACCGTGGGCGCAGTCACACTTGGCCTTTAACAGAAGAAGAGAGGGCCTCCAAATATTGCCAAAGTGTTACGTCAGATTTTCTCAGGGTCAGACCTCACAAAACCCCGGTGCTCCTTTTAAAAACTCAAAATAGCCCACGACTGCATTCCTGTCTCTCTCCTGAGACACACGCGCCAGACGTTACAGTGTTTTGACTGTGCTTTGAAAGAAAAGCTGCTCCTGCTACCACCTTATCACTGCTGTGTGTGTGTGTGTGTGTGTGTGTGTGTGTGTGTGTGTGTGTGTGTCAAACATGGGTGTACAAGTTGTGTGTGTTCATGGCACGGATATTAACATAAGTGGTTACTCGAGAACCGAAAGAAATGTAAGTAGGCCTAATTATTACTTAGTGAATGGGTTAAAATAAACATGTAGATAAAGCTGCATTTGTTTACATGTAAACTTTATTTTTTTCTTATACTGGATATTTAATTTTTATTTTAATTCATGCTCAGATATTCTGACACGCTGTTGCTGTCATTTAATGTTATGTAAGTACAAATTACCAAGGGGGAAATCCCATTCACATTACGTGGGATTTTTTACAAGCTTAAATATCTCCAACAGTGCATCACAAATTGTAGGACTCTGTCGACAAAGCTTGTAAACACAGCGGTAAATCCACCAATGCCAGCAGTCCCAGGGATCAAAGATACACTCCCTCATTTTGTTTTGCAGCCTAATTGTGCCAAAAAGTCCCCATATTTTCCCTCCAGCTCATCATTAATGTGCAACGCATCAAGGAACAGTGTAAATAAATCTAAATGTTCATTTTTATCTAGACGACAATCAACCATACCAATGAGATGAGGGAGCTTCCTTTAAAGCAGCTATAATCTACCTTTTCTTTATGGACACAAATGTATCAAGTAACAATGTGAAATTAATGTGGCCACGTAAAAGTAGCTCGTAGTGATGAACCGGCATCACCTGAGTCTGCAGCTCTCCTCGGCCTTACAGACAGAGTTAATAGGGTTTAGATTCACTCTCACCATTCTCATAGTAGAAAGCTCTCATAAAGGTCTTGTTCAGTACCTGCCGAGCACTAAACATCACATAGACAAAGTCAGAGACTTGCTGGTGAACTTGGTGGAGCATTAAGCAGCTCAGGAGCCAGGTGTTTCCCTCAGGAGTTGGTAGAGACCAATAACAGAGTGAATATTGGACTTAAAATCCGTCAGGTGACTCCAAGCGAAAGCTAATGTTGGTCCACAACTTGATAACATGTTCGCCATATCAACTTAAAAGGTGATGTTGTTTTCAGCAGATACCGTTTCACACACTTGAGCCAGTCATCATAAACTTCGGTCATCAACCAATATCCTTAAAATAAAGTGTCATCGAAATGTTGAAAACCTTTAAAAAGTATCAGCACTTATTTAAGATTAGCAACGTTTTCACTGAATGCAGACACGTGGATTTGATTATTTTTATATAAGAGTGCCGGCCCCAAGTCACATGACTACAGAACTTGGGCCAATCCCCAATCAACGTTCCCCACTGAAACCTTTAACTTTAGGGTCCCTACAGCCTTAAAGAAACATTTTAGGGTTAAGGTAAAAACTAATAAAATTAAACCAAAGTAAAGGCCAAAGTCCGTCATATTAGTTCAGGAAGTGGAACCTGGATGTGACCTTAAACTAAACACCCTGTCCATTGAGAGTCAGACCACATCGAAACAGCTGCAGGTGTGATGCATGCTGAAATTCCTCAAGGCTGTGTCATCGTGGAAGGTTAGTATCCAAAATACAGCAAAACACATTTTAATGATTCATTGTACCAGTCATCTTGGTTGTCAGTCAGCGCATCAATATGTCTTATTCCTCTGAACTAAACATAACATTGCAACAAAGCATTGACAAGTAGAAGCAAAAAAGAAATCATTAGTCGGGAAGGTGAAACAGCCACATGGTGTCTGACTAACCCACGTCTGTGCTCAGGCAGTCACAGAGTAGACGTTCAGGCTTGTCCGATCACGTTCATTGACAGCTTTGCTCGCTCTCAGATGATGTACACAGTAACAAACATGTCAGACAGAATAGTTTTCACCCAAAAATTGTTAGCTCTTTCTCTGTTTTTGCTAGTCCCGGGTTTCCTCTTGCTTTGGGGCATTTGTGAAGCTTGTCACACTATGATGTTCCCTGTTGGAGTTAAGACCAGAGAGGCATCTACGCCTTGGGGGGTTAACATATTTCTCAGATTTAATATCTCACCCAACATCTGCGAGATAAAAGGTTGTAATGAAGCAGTGAAGCAGCTGGGAGATAATCTCCAACACCACCTCTTTGCACGCTGTTTATCGCTCGGGGCATCACGTCTTGGCTGATACCGAACATACTTTAAAAATTAGCATCCAACGGCACACTGAGTCAGGCATTTTGTATGATTACTACTGTTACTTAGCAGCTTTGTACATTACATTAGTGCCTCTTAAGTGCAACAAGAGCACTTCATTCTCTTTGGAAATCCAGGTGAATTGGTCTTCTAGCTTGTAAACTACATGCACAGGGTTTCTCCCAGGAAAGTGTTTTTATTGTGACTGACAGCTTAACTTCCTGTAATGATACGCTGTGCTGATTACTGGTCAGTCGTGGACTCTTGTGTAGAGCTGGTGATGTTTAATCAATAACGCTCTAGTGCTTATGGGAAATTGTGTTTGTTAAAGGGTGCTAAAAACAAAACAAAAGAGGTAGAGCGGGTCGTCCTTGTAGTCCCCATTACCCACCTTGTAGGGCAGCTAGCTTGCTTTGGGCTACTGATGTGTTGTTGAAGTAGTTAAGATTAAGTCAAGATTAAAAAAAAAGATGTTGCTTGACTGTCTAATCAGGATGTACAGTTAAATCAATGATCAACCCACCCCTGGTAAACATCGTATTTAGAGCACTGTAGACGATCTCTTGGATACCAGCAGTAACTAAAAATGCTAAACCTTTTCTTTCTTTTGTTAAATTCAGGTAATTTACAGTCCCACTGATGGATATACAGTCACGTTGTCTGGAGAGTCATTGATTTTACATCAGGACTGCGATCCTTAGAAGTTAAGGGAGCCGTTCCGGCCTGGTTCACTTTTATCACTAGAACGTCCTTGGCACTCCTCAGACGTTTCCAGCATCTCACGGTGGAGGTCCATGAATGAGTGGCTTTGACGGCGTGCCAACAGGCGATGGAAAATACTGTTGCTTAACTTCTTGTTTTTCCTTGACCCTTTAAAAAAATTGAATTTCCACATTTCAAATACAAATTCATAATGCATTTTGGCTTGTCAGTGTCAGCTTGTCAGATTTTGCCCTCCTGGTTTAAGGTTTGAGCCTGGACCCCACGTGAGCACATCATGCAGCTTCGTTTTGTGATTAACACAACAGGCTAACAGCAGACCAACACCTGTTCACCATAGCAGACGTTTTCTGCTGCCCACTGTCCAAAAACACTTATGTCGTGCACCTGTGGATCTTTTATGTCAATCCATGTTCAGCATTTGTGTCTTTTTATTTCAATTTTCTTTTACCCAGTCTGAGTTGTTTGCAGGTTTTTTTTCTGTGTTTGGGAATCCTTGGATTTCTGCTTCATCCCCTGTGAGACTGATACTCATGGGAATGGCGGAGGATCTCCAGCTTGATGAAAAGCATCGTGCGCCCGCGGTGATGCTCAGACTGTCTGGCTCTGTCTTTGTCCCGCGGCCTCACTGTCATCACAGTCATCGAGCCTTTTTCCCCAATCCAAGCTTCTGTCTGGAGCCGTGCACAGCTAAGCCTTACTTGGGTTTGACTGCATCTGAGTTGTCACCACTCGCCAAAGTGAAATGCACTGGAATCCGAGCTTCCAGTTAACAGTCCTCGAAGCTTTCCAGCTACTCGAGCCAATAAACAAACAACAACATGATGAGGAGTTTTTGCAGATGCAGCCAAAACGTTTCTCTCAAACTGAAATATGACGCAGAATACTCTGTAAGCTTTTATTTTTTAACGCGTGCCCACAAATCCAGAGGAAACATGAAGTAAAGACAGTGTTTAATCTGGGATGTCACGGTTCACTGAAATCTAACTGACGTTTCCCCAAAGTCTTCCATGAAGACTCTTCGTTGTGACACGGCTCCCCTCCATCACCTCGCCCTCGGGTTTTGAGGTGGAGCTGAAGCTGCAGTGGAAAAGCGGTGATGCTGCTGCAGAATGGCTTTGTCCTTTCTGGTTACAATTAAGTGATTTATAAACTGGCCGCTCCTCTGCTGGGTGTCTGGGTTTCTTCTTCCTTTTGCCCTTTCCTCTCATTCTTTCCTTCACTAACCACTGTAAAGAGTATGAGAGTGGATCTGCGTAGCTGCCAGTTCACAGAGCTGTTTGTCAACTACAGCAGGTCATTCTTTTAGTGTAAAGTCTGTTTATAAAATGGGGAGCACCCTGGAGCACTTTCTTGCAGTCCTGTTATTTGATTCAATAATTAAAGAAACACTTTGTTTTGCAAGATGAAAAGCAATTGGACCTTTCCTCTCAAGGTTGTCACAAACTTGCTTCACGGTTTCATCTCCTGCTTGGAAAGAAGAAGAGCGTCTCGCCTCCACCAGGAGGACGTAGGCAGACGAGGCTGGAGCTGATTATTTCCCTGACTGTCAGAAAGCTTCTGTAACGTGATTTCAGAGGCCGAGGATTGCTTTCAAAGTCAATGGGGAAAGGAGATGCATAAGACGTGGCCAAACTAATTGAAACAGAGATTCAGAGATGATAGTTTATATCTTGTCTTTTCTTTTGGTGGTCACATGATCTCCTCTTCCATGTCCAGACTTACATCATTCTGAGTTCATTGCTTGTGCTAACAAATAAACACGGTGAACATTTACTGAATGATGATATTGAAAACTCCTTAAAGCCATTCTGTGGGGGAGTTTTATGTGGTTACACCGTCTTTCAGACTAAATGTGAACAAAGTCAATGATAATACTACCACACAGTTTGACACAGATTTTACTTTCTGGATATGGATGAACTGGACGACATTTACAATGACGGGAACACAAGCTCAATTTGATCTCATTTGCATGTAAACATCTCCAGCAATTTTCTTATGTATGGAGACCTCCGGAAATTAAAGTGTACTTGTTCTCCTTCAATGTTGATTGTCTGCACTCTGCCAGGCACAGCCTTATACCAGCAGTGTTTGAGGTGAGCAGCAGGATAAGGGGTCATTTAGATGACCTGTTATCTTCGACGCACACAGGAGCACTCTGGCTTCCATGCATTTTTTCCACAGGCCACAGTCGAGTTATTTAGCACAGCAGTTCTGCCGTTTGGCCAGAACGGAAGCACTCCTCCTTGATCATGGCCAGAGAACAGAGTACTTAGAGACTGATAAGACAGGCTTGCACACTATCAGATGCAGCCTAATTGCTCTGAGGTTCTTATTGTGTCTGAGGGGTAACTGCTTTGTCAAGGCATACCAATGCTGCTCTACTCGAGCAGTTTTGCCCCAAATATGTGGTAAGCAGATTTTTGTCCTAAGAACTGTGATGACGTTAAACATCAGGAGGACGTGACAGAAATGTGGCTTAAGTTGTTTCAAACTGCACGAGGTGTTTTTGTGGTTTTTAGAGAGTGGAGGTATATCGTGTCTAAATGTCATAGAAATTGGTCACATCTTCTACCTTAATGTCTCTTCCGTGATTGTAATTTTTGTTCTTCAGGATGCCCAAATCACCTTGGCCCGGTTCTGTCAATCAGGATTAAAATGAGATGGAAAACAATCCCCAAGGAAGTGCAGACGCTGTGGCTCAAAAGTGGGTGAAATTCCCTTAAGCAGACTAAAGTGTTTTTACATAATGGGCCTAATGCATCGCAGGAGCTGGAGAAAATCACTGTGTTACTGCCCACATTGGACAAGTATGCCTTTGATCCGGGGAGGCTGCCTCTGAGAAAAATGGAGAGTCCAGGCACAGTCAGCACTTTCACTGATCTGCCTGCCACAGTATTATAAAACTCAAGACTTCCTCAGCGGAGATATCCACTTACCTTTTCATAGCTCGTCTGGGAGTTATTCATTTTATAACAATACAGTGTATGAGGGCAAATTAATATACGATTACGTTTCTAATTTCATAGCAATATTAAAACTGTGAAGTAAGCCAGCAATAAGAGCTGTGTAATACTAATCCAAAAGCATCCCACTTATTTTCTAAAGGGATTAACCCCTGAGAACTATGGCCCCGTGAATAATTTCTTGACGTGAAAACCTAAAGAACTGGAAATAAAGACCCTATGAAGCTCTTCCTACATTTAGTTTGAGCCTTTACATTTGTGGTTAGTCTGACACAGTCTGTGCCGGTGGTCGGTTTGGTCCATTAAAACTTGTAGAAAAACCACTTTGGCCACGTTCATATAAACATTTAAAAAAGCTGCGTTCTCCTGCTCAGAGAGCCTTCCCCGCTGTCACCGGGATAGATAACAGCAGGGCTGCAGCTAAACATCGTTTCCATTATTGATTTTCCAAACCCCCATGATGACGTCTTGTTTTGCCAAAAAACCTCAAAAAAATCATGGAAGAAAAAGAAAAGCATCAACTCTTCACATCGGAGCAGCTGGAACCAGAGAACGTTTCTGCGTTTTTGCTTGAAAAATGACTTAACCCATCCATTATCACAACTGTTCAATCAATCGACTGATTGTTCAGTGTGAATCTTCACACCATCCCAGCCTGTGAATGGGCCTAATGTTGCTGGCTGTTGGGCGTTTCTCTTTACATGACAAACGTGCAAACACATCAGAGATTGCATGTACTGCTAAAATGTTAAACAGCAAAATGAGGACTATCTGCGCCTACTGTGCAGTTTGAATGGTGCAGAAATAATGAAATACTATTTTTTAAGTTAGATTTTTACGGTGATGTTGGCTCCAGAAAACAAAACCAGACCGGGACAGACCACGGTGGATCAGAGTCATTGTCACTGGTGGCTAACTGGAAAACAAACATACCAGTTTGCTCCCGGTGGCTCAATCTCCCACCTCAAGTCTCTGCTGCAACCTAAATCTGGACCCGAACAGATAAAACGTCCGTCTGAACTTCAACAACAGACTGAGCTGCTGCGGTACTCCCTGTTCTTCCAGCACAAAACAAAAGGAAGGAACAAGTAAACCTGATGCAGCTGTCTGGTCTCCCTTGTAAATGAGATTCGGAATCTCAGTGAAATTGTACCTGGTTACGTAAAGGCTATTTAAACAGGAATGCTGCAGCTGGGCATTGACATACGAAGAAAGTGATGCTGATTGTTTTGATTCTATTTTATGCACTGCATCTGTGTTTCCTGATATTTATATTTGGTCTGATTTACATAACTCATTCTTTTTTCTTTTAATTCTGTGTACTTTGTTTTGAAAATGTGTGTGTGTGTGTGGGGGGGGGGGTTGTGTTTTTTTTTGCAATCTGTAAAATCATATCTGCAAAGGGTTTAAAAGGGTTGTTAACTTAATAATTGCTCTTACCCTGCTGCCAGGTATGACTCATACGTTCATAAATGACTTGAATTAAATAATTCCGACATTAGTTTATACATTAAGACAATTTAAGCAAACATACCAATTATAGACTGTTTACAATTTGTCTTTATCCAATACTAAAACACTGGATTATGTGTGTGCGTGTACATGTGTGCCTCTGTGTGTGTGTGTGTGTGTGTGTGTGTATGTGTGTGAATGTTGGATCAAATTAGAGTACTTGTTTCCGGACCCACTTGGCTCCAGAATGTCAGGGTCACCACCGTGGAAGTCCCTGCCTGTCGGCTCTCCGACTCGGGCCGCAACAAAGTGTCCATCTCCCTGTCACACAGCAGAGCGTGTGGAGGCCGTGCATGTGGAAATGTGGAAATCATCATTTTGTGTTCCGCTTTTTTCCGGGTGGCCCGAGCTAACGGCTAACATCTGTGAAGACCATGAGACAGAGATGCAGGGCTGCCAGCCAGATAGTGCGCTTCCTTGATACTTTATTGACCCCCTTTGACGAGAAGGTCAGAGGTCAAAATCGGATTGAGCTGCTACAGATGTTCATGTCTTGTTCAAGGACTTGAATTTTAAATGTTTACGTAATTTCTTTAACTACTTGTTGGGTTCTTAAATACTGGGATGCATACACACAGTACCTACTTTCATTCATGTCACAAGTTTACTCTTTATTATGTGATGTACACAATCCGATTGTTTTCTTTTGTCTGACTGACGGATTAATGCTGTAGCACATTCTGTTAAATGCCACGACAAGTCTTCATAATGCTTTACTTAGGAAATATTATTAGACCTTTTTATAATTTTCACTTAATGAAATAATCAGTCGTGATTCTTTCCATTTCATCTGTCTCAAGCAACAAGTTCTGTTGAGTCTACAGGTCTGTCGCACTCGGAGTTTAGACATCTTGCATAATTTCATGCTGTACATTAACAGGATTTGAGGCTGTTGGAGAGGCCATCGTCTTTTTCTAAAGAGGCATATCAGAGAGACAGATTTGTGATTTTTTCCAGCTTGGTCAGAACCCGGTCACATCACCAGCTTTTGTGTCTGCGTAGACATGGGGATGTACGGATCCCTGGAGCAACACTGGGCCCCTCTCATTTTCACTTTGCTTCATAGAAAAACGAGAGAGGTGGACATGTTACATCATTTTTTCCATACGGAAAGTTATTTCTGGCAAATGTGCAGATCATCAGCATTTCTTTCCTTTTAAATCCACGACCCACTGCATCCAAACGTTGGACAGCTTTAATGTGATTTTCCTCCTGTAAGTTCTGGACCATTTGCTTCTAATTTGATGCTTTCTAGCACCTCCTGTTCCCACTCTCTGCACTGTTCATACTGTTTATGATGTATGGTAACAGTCACTTTTCTCTGGATTGTGGAGAAAACCCAAGGGAGAAAGGCGTGACATTGTTTAAAGAATAAAATTGCTCGTTTGACTCTCAAGATGCAAAAACAAATTGCCAAACGTGTACCTGAAAGATATTTTGTCAAATGGAGTTAAGCTGTTAATGGAGTTAATGCTATTCCTGTAAATACCTCAAGGATGACGTGACTCTCTGTTCAAGGCACTTTATCGCACCCATTAAGATCAAAATCAAGACATATTTTTTCAAGCTGGTTTTTATTTACATTTCCTTTCACAGAAAGTACAGCTGTCGTGTACAAATGCTCTTTCACAGATGTCCTAAACAGTCTAAAGGAAAAGGGAATAATCTTATTTTAGTCTGAGACTCACATACCATGTGTTATTTAGTCTTTGTTTTCCCAAAGTGTTTGTTATTTGGGCAGGTCCCACACAATGTGCCCGCACATCTGGCTCTTGTGTATGCCACCGTTCTGCTGCCTTTAGGCGATGGTTGCATGACTGGAACTTTGTGCTTTATAACCAAACTAGCGCAATTTGTAGTTCTTCCATTACACTGTTATGAAGTGATAATGACATGGTTAAATATTTTGAGATTGGGGTTAATCACCACCTTAATTGAGACCTGATTTCCATCCACAGTGTGGAGGTTACACTGCTGTAGGGAGTAGCTAATTAAAACCAGCCGGATTGACTTGCTAGCTTGTGACTGAAATCATCAAACCCTGTTAGTTCAGACAAAATGACACAGAAGATGCGATCACTAAACTTGTGATACTGTCAAAGTGAAATTACGCCAGGAAATACAGTAACAAGCAAGCAAGAGATATGCAGGGTGGCGGCTCACCATCGGTGTTCACTGGTCAGAATGCTGCTGGATTTAATGGAGATTTATGTATTTAAGTCAAACTGTTGTTTGTTGTTGGAGCACAGATCATAACCTTTGTTTCAATTACATACTATAACTGGTTTTACAGCATCTCCAAACAGATATCATGGCATAGGCGCTTAAATAATTTTGATGACATTGTGATAGCTTTTAAAATAATTTATTTTGCCTATGAAGTAGAAGAAGTTTTACAAACGAAGAATAAAAAATCTAGTAATTTGGAGGTACATGGTTTTCATTGAACTTCATTAAATTCAATTCTAAATAGGGTAGTTAAAGTGAAGTGTTACTAGATGACAGCTTAATGATTATGCAATGCTTGTAAAACTATGAATCATGGATGAAGACAGGAGAATATCTGAAGAGTGAAGATATATGAGTGAAGACGAAAATCACATAACACAGTGCTTCCAGTTCCCCACCCCCCCACCCCCCAACCTAAATCCTGCATTTCTTCATGTCATCACTTTCCATCTGGTAGATTCAGTCTTCTGAAAAACAGCCGCAGGTGAAATGGCTCTCAGGGAAGGATGCCTTCGCTCCACGAGGATGCCTCGGATCAGCTGCTGCGTACTGAGTGTCTGGTCTGGACCGAGCAGAGGGAGGGAGGAGGAAAACAAAGGGACAGCATAAATCTCACTCTTTTTTAATACACGTCTTTGGATTGAGATCAAATGTGAATGAAGAGCTTCTTTAAAAGACTTCAGATTTATGGCTTTGAAATGTTGCAGCTGTCGAATGGCAATGTTAGTCATAATCTAACTATTACTCTTGTTGTGTGGGCATGCAACCATACAGTACAGAGGAAGGTTAACAATAATACTGGTAAATCAAAATGATTTAACTCTTTGGACAATACATTTTTTAGCATCTTCTAGCTTGTTGTTTTGGTTGTACAGCCTTGTAAAAACTGCTCTCTGTTTCCAGCAGCTGTTTTTTCAGCAAAAAAGTTTCAGCTAGTGAGATGTTGAAACAGAGTTAAAAGGAAAGTGATCTGTCAGGTGGAAAGAAACATCCACTTATTTCTGAAAACACGTCAGCCCATTGACTCCTACTGAAAACATTATTAGGCAGAAGTAAATTGTGCATTGGTTGGAGAATATGCTTGGTGCGTTAGTGAGTATTTATGGCAGCAGGACAGTGTATGCTACGTGAGATTGGCTCAAAGTAAAATATAATGCCCGTGTGAAAGGAACATGTTGCCCAGTGCAGTGGTGTGTCTCATTTATGTGTGTTTTAGTAGATGTGGGGTAAGAATGAAGCTCTATGGCTCTAAGGAATAAGACTCTGGCAACACAAACTTATTAGTAGAATCAATTTGTTGGTGGTTTTTGCCTTTTCATGGCTGCACTGACTTCTAGATAACACTGACACCAATGCTTTTGTCATTCATTGCAGTCCCTCAGCTTCCTTTTCTTTTGATCCATCACCAAACTCAAACTTGTTTTAAGGGGCTGTTCAGTGAGAACACAGTCTCCATTACTTTAAAAACCAAGCAAACACATCTATTTCCCCATGCTGAGATAATTGGCTGTGGGTTTGCTGTGTGGAGCCCAAAGCAGGAAATTGCCACGCTGCTACCAGCCTCTGACAGAGTTGGGATTGTTTGGCGGTGCGGTGGGTGGCCCCAGCAGATCACTGTGGAGGACCAGGCAGAGCTCTGAAGCATGTGTGTGGAGGAGAGAACTGCCAAACAACACACACAAGATAAGAGTGTATGTTCAGACAAACAGTGTGTACTCGGACAGTCACAGAGACTACTTAAACCTGCAAAATGCCACTTTTGGGCCACTTTATAGCTTATCAGAGTGTCTGTGTGAGAGGCTGAACATACTGGACCTGTTTTGCTTTCCTTTTAATCCATTTGATTTCAGATGGACCTGCATGCATCAGACAAATTTGTTCCCAAATACTGGAATTGCTTCAAGCTAAACGTTGTTTCATGGTAGAAAACGCAAAAACAGAGATGAGAGTTGAGGCGAGATTTTGACTAAATGAGTGAGAGGAGTGTTTGTAACCTTGAATGTTAAGGGAATACTCCACTGAGAAGATATTTATTTAGTATGAAATAGGCTATTCACGCCCCTGTCGGCTTGAAAGGTGGTTCTGAAAGGTTTATAGCTTACCCCTTTATGGAGAACTTGAGTTCAAAGTTACAATGGATTCCAATAGTCATCAATTTGGATGTAAATACAAAGCCAGCTACCTATGAAGTAACACCAGCAGGCAGAACTAAATGCATTTATGTACCGAACAGAAGTCTGTGAGTATCTGATACTCAAGAGATAGATTTACAGTTCATTTCAGTAGCGTGACGACCATGACAGCAGGAGCCGTTTGGCAAATGTCCATTTGTTTCCTTTTTCATCTTCAATTATTGCAACCAGTCACACCTTTTCCTGCAATAAAAGTTAAATTCTTTGTCAGTGTGTTTGAATGCGTGTGTGCTCATATTTCTACTTATATGCTAGTTTGCTTGTACTCTCCACATTTGTCCTGTTGTGACATATATCAAAACATTTTTGTCCCTGTTTTACACTCTGTATGTCCTCAAATTGGATTTCCACTGGTTTCCCCAAAGCTCTCCAAGTGCTGAACCTGGGACTCGTCTCCGCTGCGTGAGAATGTTAAGGACTGTTTTCTGTTTTGCGAGTGTCCAGCGGGGCCACGCAGAAGTTGGAAGGACCCTTAATGCTCTCTCCTGTCTGGTCCGGTTTCCATTCACTGCACTTGGCTTGCCTCTCACTGAAAAGGCGATGGAAAGGTCCACGTGGCTGAACTCTTGAGATTGTCAGCGTCTATCGAAGATAAAGGAAACAAGCTCTGTTTCGTGCATCTCTGGCCCAAACGTGGCTCCACCTAATGTCAGGAGAATTTCCTCACTGCGCGTGATGAATTCAAGGAGGATCATTCACAGGGATGGAGGAGGTCGTCTGTCTGCTGCTACCAAAACAGTTTTCCTCACCCGGAGACGAGAAAGATCAAGGACATGAGGAGAAAGGAGGACCAGACTTCCCTCCCGCTCACTGAGTGAAGGCTGGGAGCGCTATCTCTCTGAAGGGATGATTAGATTGTGCAGGGCTCCGTCATCTGAGTAAACACGAGTTACTATAGTGACCTGCATGGAATCTTCACCACAGACCGAGTCGTTCTGTGAGACTGGAGTTGTTTTTCAGGTGGTTTGAGGATAGGCGCTCAGCAGTTTATTGAACTTTACAGTTAACCTTTGTTCATGCCAGAAAGCTCTGCTTAAGCTGTACGTGGTTCTAGATATTATATGAATCAATAAAGAAGAGATGCAATGGCGGCATGGCTTTAGGGATGGCAGTGTTGGTTTGTTGGTCGATCAGTCTTTGGGTCGGTCCAACACTTTGTTCTAAACTGAAATATTTACTTGATGGATTGAAACAAATTAATGGACGATGTACTATACTAATAACTACGCATCCCCTCAAGTAGTGCTATGGAGCTGTTTTCCACTGGGTTCAATACTTTAGTTCAAAACTAATGGCATTCCTCATGTACAGCTGTACTCTGTGTGTAGTGCTAATTAGCAATTGTTAGCATGCTAACGCTGACCTAAGTTGGTGAACATGGTAGCATAGCATTTAGTTCAGCCTTGTCTGAGCAAACTCATCATTTCTTTTTTCTGACCAAAATCAGAAACTAAAGAACAACTGCCTGAAGTTGTTGCACCGTTGGTCCAGTTTCCGTGGCTTGGTTTTATGGTTGTGAATCATTTGTGTGTCTCTTTATGTTTGTGTGGGTGTGTGCGTTATTGTAAGATCCAAGAACATGATTTAGACCGATTATTTAGCTAATTTAATAGGAAAAGTGGTGTGATTTTCTTTCTAACACGTTTTCACAACAAGCCATATTTCCCTGGTGCCAGAATGTAATGAACACAAAATACTGTTTCACTTGATGTCAAAACCGGGAAACAATTTGGCACCAACCATCAAGGGGCAGCCAAAACATTCATCTTGCCCTCTGATGCGTGCGTGAATCCCTCAGTCTTCACCCAAGCTTTATCTTCTGACACTATAATCAGAAGTTTGACGTGTGTGTGTGTGTGTGTGTGTGTGCTTGTGGCACATTTCAATGTAGAACAGCATAAACAGGAAGTGTTGCTTTCTTGCCACATGGAGATGACTGGCAGAGGAAGTTATCATTCACAGGCTGACAGGAGCTGCTAACAGTCAGCAGACGAACAAAACAGAATAATGCAGATAAGAATGTGATGCAACCAAAAGGCCACATCCAGAGTTGTTACAAATAATAACGCCTCTTTACTAATTGTGGGTGCTTTAATAAGTAACTTTTTGGCATGAATACTTGTTCAGCAGTTATTCATGACAGTCAAACACCTGCAGTCATTTTATAAGATAGAAGTCAAAAACTGCTAACAGGTAAAATTAAGTGATAAGTGCAAACAAGTGCAGATCGTGTTGTGGGTTGACAGTTGTGCAAAATGGAACAATTATCTATACAATATACTGTTACTTCGCTCATAGAAAGAGAATACATTTTCCTGTGAAAAATCTGGTGTTAAACACGAAATATGGATGCAATTTGCAATTCTGGGTTGTTTGGAACTCAGGGAGGAAGCAAATCATTTTCATTAAACACTGATAGCTCCCATGGATAAACACAAACAATAGCTCAGTCTACAAAAAGTCAAACATCATCACCAAGGAAAGAGGTAATGCTGCTAACGCGCTGTATTCTGCTGACAGCAGCTGGTGTCAGTCGATAAATCTGTTGCTAGTAGCAACGCCTACCACAGCTTGAAGGATCAAACTTAAATATTTTTATATAAACAATAAGTCCAATGATGTGTAATGTGAAAGCGGGCCCTTCATAGAGAATTATCACCTGACTCAGCAGTTCACCTCAGATCTACGGAGCGGTTTAGCATCTTTCAGCTCATTGTTTTGTCTTTCCACGTAAAACATTTCACATTCACACCAAATCCTAAAAAAGAAGGTTTTACTCTCAGAGAAACTTCATTACATGAGCCTAAACAAACAGTTAATGTATTTACTGATAGCATACATGGAAAATGCTATCTGTGCTACAGTAATTATTCAAATCTCTGTCACTGTGTGATAGTAATTTTGATTAGGATGGATTTGGAAGTTTTGTTGAAGGTTTTTCCTCTGTGAGCCGTAAAAACACACCAGTTGACGTCAGTTGTTTCTCTGAAGTAGTGAGCTCGCTGGCTTTGGTTGGTCTAATCATTAATTTGATTACCATTCACACCTCCGCCAGTTGTAAAATGAGCGTTGCCTGTATTTATCATGACAACAACGTGGCTTTGCTTTTAGGATGACCTTGGCGGGTTTTTTTGCATGTGGAGGTTTTGTGTGGAAATGTGTTGCAACTGCTCTGCAGCAGTAATTATAGGATCTTGAGTTTTCTATGTGGTACTGAATACTAATACAAGTGTTCTTTTTAAACTGTGGTTAGGTTGTATATATTATAATGAGTCAAAGAAAAAAGCCAAAGGGATCTTTTTCCAAGAGTTCTCATCTTATTGCATTAAATTAAAATGTCATTTTATTTGAGTTGCTCAGAAATGGAACTGATTTCCTTTTTAACTGTGTGTGTTTCCTTCCATTCACTTTCTCCAAAAGATATTAGGAGAGTATGAAGCCAAGCTTTCACACTGCTAAAAAGTGCACTTGAAAAGTGCACTTGAAAACTGTTACTGATTTAGATGTAAATTGATAAGTTTGACTAATGATAACTGTACGAAACAGAAACAAAGACTGTGTGAGTGCAGTAGCTCAAAACACAGACTTTGCTTTCAATTCAGTCCTCTGTGTGTTTCCTGGAATGTATGTTTGGCTCAGCTCAACATACCCCGGACTGAATGATGTCACTGATTAGTTAATCAGTGTTTGAGCCATTTGATCTCCCTGTGTGGTTTTAAAGACCAAAATCCATATCACAGATAGGAGGTTTATGTTTTTCCTCATGCACGCTTTTTTTTTAACCTGTTATAGAAGAAGCCGTGCTTATTGGTGCTTTTTGTTTCTTGTTATTTGTAGTTCAGTAATTGATTATAAAATCAGTCTAAAACCCAAATTCTATGTATTTATTATAGAAGATCACAAAAAACAGCAAAGGTTCATATTAAGATTGCTTGTTCTGCCCAACTAACAGTCCAAGACCCAGTAAATGTTCACATTTAAATTTTTTGACCTTTTTGCTTTATAAATGAGAAATAATCAATAGATGAACTGTAATTAACTAACTAACTAGAAGAAGTAACTAATCATAAAAGCAATTAATTGGCTCTTGATATCCAACAAATAAATAAGGGCCCAGCCCATTTAAATATAATTTCATGTCACTGTATGTACATATTATTCCTTCATATGAAATTAGTAAATCATGTGTGAACCCCATTGTCAAAGTTCTTTATCACACAAAGAAGATGCTCTTTGATGTTTACAGGTGTTGAAGTCACATTTTATTGTCCTCTGGTAACGGTCATGTCACCATGAAAGTATGAAGCCACAGCAACCGCAGAGCCTGAGCGAGGACGTTATGGACCAGCCTGTAAAACGTGTCTACTGTATCAAATGCATTAAAGCAGACGGTTGTCCATTTATTACGTGCTCGCTTGCAGAGTCAGCAGATCTGAGCTCCTATGTTAAAACAAAGTGACAGATGTGCTCCCCCTGCATCACGTCCACAATGCTGTAATTCATAAAATGACGGGACTTTTTTACGGGACTTTTTTTCTCCTCCTTTCCAATCCAGTGTATCATCTTAAAAGCCCTCAGTTGTGAGATGATCTTGTGACACTTTCAGGGTGTCCCGACACCCAGGTTGGGAACCACTGCACTAATACAACTATGGAAGCTTTCCAAGACCTCACATCTTTCTCTTCTTCAGACAGAAGTCTGACAGCAACAAAACTGTAGTTTGTCTAAAATCCCAAGAAATGAAATGGTTTCTTGCTGGATTGTGCTCTTAAAGCAGTCAATGGATTTTGGGTGGTGAGTAGACAGCTCAGATCAGCACAAAATCTCCTAGCTTGCGTTGTCGTCTGTGTGAGCTTTTGCCACGACCAACATATTTAATGTTATTGTAGCCAATGACAAGATGTGCTTGTAGTTGGAGCACCCTGGTAATGACTGAGACGAGAGATAAGCACTGTCAAGTGAGAATGAAACCAGGCAGACACATGCACAACGATCTCTCGTGTTTTAGTTAAATATCACAATTATTCAGCCCATTTGACAAAAACAGCTTGAGTCTTGCCACTGCTGGATGGCTCACGCTGCACAAATGATTGTCGTTTGCAAGCTGTAGATACATTTGTACATCCACCCGGGTACCGAGTAGCGTAGCAGTAAACACAATGTAGGATCGTATTTTACTTTGGCATTGGTCAGTTTCAAGGCCCACTGACCAGTGTGTCCCCGCTGCCAGCTGCTAATCAGCCTCAGCGGAACGAGCTCACGTGCCAGCGCATCAGCAGCGACGGGAGGCGAGGTTTCCAACACGTTCTGTCTAAACGCTGTCATATGAGAAAGTCCCTGACGTAGGCAAGCTGGGGTCAGGCTTTTTAGAGGCACATTCACACCCACAGTACTGTGGACGCCGGCTGAAGGATAGGAATGGGATAAATAAATAAACAAATAGATAAATATTCTATTGTCCCTTTTGTTCCACAAATGAATCATGTCCTGAATGTGTTTGAGTTGTTGCTTTGTTGAGTCTTGAGAGCGTACATCTTGTGCTTTTTGATAAAGTCATATAATAACTGATAGATTATAAGAAGTGTGGTAAGAGGCTTGGATGGATTTTTTTGTGTTTGCTGTGGCTCTGCATGAAGCTTGGAGCCTAACAATGTGTGCCAATTTGTATGTTTTGCGTGGTCATCTGTGATTATACGTGATAATTAATAATAATTGGGATCATCGCTCGGGGGGCTTTCACTTCTAAACAAAAACAGTCTGTTCCACAACAACACGGGGAGTGCGGAAGGCAGCCGCTCGGATCCCTGCCAGAGGGAACAATAGTCACTCTGTGGTTCTGGTTTGGCCTGGCCCGCCTCACTGTGTTCCTCTGGTCACCTCCTGCAGCTCCTGTCTGTGGGCATTCCTGGCATACTGCAAGTCTGAAGTGGACATGGTAGAACACTGGTGTTACATAAGAGGTTTGGGATGCATTTTTTTCAGTATTATAATGTAAATACTTACTACAAAGTCCTCCAGAAAGTCTTGGATCACGAAACGTACATTTGTGATAAAAGGGGGTCTAAGAAGCAGAAACAAAGGTGCAATTTGAACCCAAAACGCGGTAGAAAATTATAGCTGCATGCCACCAAATCTACAAAAACAACCTGGGCTTCGAATGGAACAATGTGCCTGCTTTTGTGCCCCTGACGCCGGCTTTACGTCCGTATAAAAATAAATGATTTATGTTTCTGTGGTCAGGGAGGACGCTCTTCATAAGAGGACAACATGTGTGGCTGACATCCATTGTGTAATTACAAGGTCAACATCAGCCTGATTCTGTATAGCCATCTAAAAGTAGATCACACACACTTTGCGACTCTCTGTGACAGAATTGTTCCTCGACACAGCTACCTGGATGTTTGGGAAACCCTACTGCCCATATAAGGATGAAACAAAAACAAAAAAAATAGAAAAAATAAGATTTATGGTTTACAGTTGGTATTGATTGATTGATTGATTTGATTGATTGTGTTATAGTTTACTATCATGGTGAAAGTAATTGTGCATCATCCAACTATATGATGAACTTACTTTTACTCAAAATGTTTCTTTGTCAGTCTCTCTTCCATCCACTTGTACTCTCCTGCATCCTGCTCAAGCCCTCCACAGTAAAGGTTGATAGAAACCCTGGTACCACTTTCTAATAAGTCATCATTTATAAAGGGTTTTTAATTTGTAGAAACATTAACTCATGAAACATTTATAAGCCTTTTTTGAAAACAACTTTCAGGTTGCCAGGTTGTGAAAAAGCTCTATGTCGTCCTTCAGCAGGACACTTCTGGACCACAATCGGTTCATTATTACTATTCATTAACATTCACAACTGCCCACTTTTTGGATTGGATGGCTTATTAGTATTGTGAGACTCAGGAACACTGTACTGTACAATGAATGACCCACTAGCAAGAGGGATTATTTTACAACCTGACAACCCAAAAGTTATTAAGCTTGTTACTTATTAATGGCTTATAACTGCTATATCAAAACATTAGTTATTAACCATTAATAAAGCTATTAGTTACCACTTATTAAACTCTACCTGCATCCCCATTAATAACGCACTACCCATAATTTTAGAACAATTTAAAAAGTTAAACGTTTAAAACATTTTTCCATATAATAAACACCAAATCACATGTTCTAATTTAAGTGGCTAAGTGTTGCGTCATTCTGTGAAAGCTCAATAAGTCCAAACTTGTCTGCCTTGCAGCCCCACTACTCTTTAATTTCTTCTCCCCAGCAGTGTCTCAGCTCATAAACCACTCAGATGCCAGTTTCTGGGTAACACAAGGCTCACATATTTACTGTGAACTGAGCTTTATCTGCAATCTTGGATATATAGGCTAAATACAATACAATGGCAGTACAGCAGGCACAAAACTGAATCTGCCATTCATGTAAATATTGTGTTCAGCTGAACTATGTTTATTCACTTGAATCACAGGCGGGCTTCTTCTCTGGAAAACCATAAAAAGTCTAAGTGCCTTACATGGAAGCACTCTCCCAGGTCATTCAGTTTTTATTGGCAGTTAGAGCCAAAGCGTGGTCGAGATAAAGTTTAACAAAAGTGAGAAAGCATGCGGTCGCAGGTAAACCCCACACGGCGCTGCAGCGTCATGTCACTCCTTCTGTCCAGGGGATCACATTCCTGACAGCTGAGTCAGACACAAGACCTGATGGTTGAACTCTGACTTGTAACGCAGTGTGTCATATCTGGTGTGAGCAGTGTTTTCTCTGTGAGACAGCAGTCAAACAGTGCTACCTCCAGCCAGATTAACTCCGGGGGAAATGAATCCACTGAAGTCTGTCTGGAGCTGTACTTTTCTAGCATTGTACTGATCGATACAATCGGTTGTATTTGGAAGTCTGTAAACCAAATAATTCATGCAAACGATAGAATCAAAATATGACTTTCAAGTCCAGATAATTGCTTTACTAATGCTGTTTTCTTGTAATATTGCGATGGTTGGACTGAGATTGAAATCCAAAGGAATTCCATTTCCTGGAATATAATATTCATACATTTCTGGGAAGAAGAACTTCATCATTCATACTCAACACGTCACATTCAAATGAATGAATTGAAACAACAGGATTCACTTGGCTGCATTTACACATTGTTGCTACGTTTCTTGGCATGTTACCAGTACAGCTGTTGGTGGGTAGCAGAGCATGAAAGTGAGGGACATCACTTGTGGTACCTTAGATACTAGGAGGATGACTTTTTGGTTTAAGGTCAGTAGTTGAAAACAGCAGCAGGAAGAGAAACGTGCGGCAGGTTACTCCCGTGCATGCAGGTAAAATGTGCATGATTTTACAGCTCCCTGTGATCACTGGACTTGTCTCTGGCTGCCTGGAGGTCCATCTTACTGCATGTAAATTCCAGGAACCAGGAGTCTATATGAGCTCCATATTGTTTTTTATTAGCAGTCCTCCCAGACAGACCTCTGCTTTGGCAGATCCTCCACGCTTTTTAAATCAGAAAATAAAATGGTGGACTGACAGTGGGGATATGGATCTTGACGGCAGGATGATACTGAGGTTTGGTTGGGTGAGACTCAGCCATGTGGTAACGCGTGTCCCATTATACTGACTGCCAGGCAAACATATAAGAAATGCCTGTGAGATGATATCGTGTTTATGAAGTAATCATCTTCAGTATGTGGCCTACTTTCGATATTACGCCAGCACGGTTTAAGAGAAAGTAAAAGTTATATAAAAAGGAGTTTTGGGGTGCCATTAGCGTTAGTTACACCATGTGAGGAAAAAGCCAGGCCATTTATTTGACTTATACCATGAAAAACCACCAAACTTGCCAAATTTAATGCCAACCTAATGACTGAATGGCAACTTTTAAGTGCATTTTATTGGGAAGATTTCTCCGGCCAGGCCGGATTTCTATGAATAGTTTCACATCACCAGTTTCTGGAGTTCACAGCTCCATTGAGATGTGCACTTCACCCATGTGAAGTGATCCTTCGTCTCGTTTATAAATCAAAGTCAGTATTTTTGGTCATAAAAGGACCTGCTTGGCCCCACCCGGCCCCTCTCTCACAGTGCCTCCCGTGTTCTCTCCACTTTGAAGCACTATTTCGATGAGGAATGGTGTTTTTTGTGTGTGAAACGTTTCAAAGCCAGGGTGGCGAGGGCGATCAAAGCGAGTTTTTGGGCACATGACTCCCGCTCCCTCCAATCTCGCTCCTCATCCTCATCATCCTGAGAGAAAGATGTTTTGGTCAGACGCTTAAGACCTTTCTTCCTCCTTGTTTTTCAGTGGCTGTGGCCTGATCCAATGTTGATGAGACTGTGGTGATGACACCTACTCGCCCCGCTGCTGTCGTTTGATAGTAAAGTCAGGGCTTTCCTGAGGAATCTGCCCAGGCCGTGCTCTCTATCCGGGTCTTTGAACATGCAGCAGGTTCCCATTAGGAAGACTTGGGGTGAGGGGGGGGGGGGCCTTAACTTTTTGAGGCCCACTCCTCATCCTATTGTTTAAAGATGAAGACAAAGAGTAGCAGAGTTTTATTTAGGAGATGCAGAGACAGAACAGATGCATGGAAATCCTCAAGCCTAAAGATGTTTGAACCCTGACATTTGGGGGAAAGCAGAGTGGCTATTACAGCTGAGGAGGATCTCATCAAGTCCACATTTCATAAATTCTCCATGGAGATAAAGTATTCAAGCCACCAGAGTTCCTGTATTTCTTTCCATCTAAACGGCCATAATATGTCTTTTTTCTAGAAAAATGTCAAAGATACACTTAGAGCGTGCTTGAACAAGTGTAGGAATCATTTCTTCTCCAGTTTACAAGCCCTTTTAACGATTTATGTATTCACACGGAACTGTGTGTGTTTTACTGTTCATAACATTTTATAAATAGCTCAACACTTAAATAAAAAAATACATGATTTCTTTAGAGTTACACAGGAAGACCGATACCACTCTTATGTATGTACGATATATTTGAGGCTGGAAACAGGGGGAGACACCTTGCCTGGATCTGTCCAATGGGAACAAAATCTTCCCACCAGCAACTCTGAAGCTCACTGATTCACACGTTACACGTTTCGTTTGTTATGACTGTTTCTTGGCCAGTAGCAGTGACTTCCTGGGGTTCACTGGTTGCCTGGCAACCTCATGATGATAACCTCCACCCCTCTGAATGATTAAACAATTTGAGTGTGCATGCTTACATACGTCATTCTTGACAAACTGTAAAAGGGGCTATTAAGAAATCAACTGATATGTCCAATAGTCCCTCTCCTTTCAGCTCTGTGTTGGTCTCCACCAACTCCTGAGGGAAATATTTGTCTCTTTAGTTGCTAAATGTTCACAAGGAAGTCGCTAACTTTGTCTGTCTGCCCGTTTGGTGCTGGACAAGTAGTGCACAGTGGTTTTTTAAAGCTTTCTCGCTGAAAACAGCTGCCTACAAAGTTGATGAAAGCAGGCAGATTTTCAACCGTAATGTTGTAAAATCAAAATAATGAGAAGAGAGAGGCCAAAACACTGTAAAGCTGAGAGGAACTGCAGAGTCGGGGGATAAGAGGATCTTAATTTTCCAATCGTGGCTCATGGACAGCCTCACAAATGTGTCCAGCTTTCACGTGTCACCTTTGACCCTGGGGGCGAGATGAAATGAGAGAACGCTTGCTCTCCCCCACTGCTGGACAGACAGTGTTCTCCAGAAACAGAAAAAAGCCTTCAGGACAATCAAAGCCTCCTCACACAACCCCACTTTTGAGTGTGAGAGTGAAAACAACTGCTGAAAGAGGGCTTAGTTTTGTCAGGCTGGCTGCATATGATCGAGGTTATCCACCGTTCCTCTCACAGCAATAATTACCATCAATAAGAAATTGATGAATAGACTCCAGATGTTGAATTAAACATTCCCAGCTTTTCCTTTGTGTTTGATTCGCATGCAGGATTTGCCGTTTTGCAACCTCTCATTGTCATCCCCAGTCACCGTCTCCTCCCCACACGGGCCGTGGGGCTCCTGCTTAGTCATAACAGAAGATCAGATGATGCTGCATGAATTAAACTGATAACACATGGAGTCTGACATTTTCTGAAATTAGATGCTCTGGTGAAATCACAAACACGTTGTCCTTTTGCCGCCTGAACAGCCGCTGAAGAAAATATACAAACATCTTTCAAGACCACCTGTTTATTTCTGTGATTGTCTTCTAAAACTGGAACTAGATTATGTTTTTTCAACTATTTATCGATAAGGAAAATTGTCAACTCATCTCAACTAATCAGTTAATCCACTGATCAATGGTGTGTACTTTTAAAGGGTCACAAGCCAAAAAGGTTCCCTATAATAGGTCGTCATCTACAGTCGGCCATGAATGAAACATGGCGCTTTACAGTGAGCAATTGATGCATCTTCTTTGCTGACTCGTTCATCTGCAGCAGGCTGTACCACTCCCGACAGCACACGTACACTTCATTTACTCCAAATCACCTGAGTGAAATGGACTGAGTTTGAAATGTGGCTTGTTTGTAGTTAGCGTCCTGTCGATAAGGACAGAACAAGCGTTGTGAGATGTGCAGAGCTGCTTCACGATCTTGACTGGAAATAGATGTTTATTTAAAACAGTTGCCAAAGGTTAGCAAAATACTTTCCACGAGCTGCAAAGAGAGGGGCCTGTGCGTCTGACTGGGAGCGCGACCAGTGGATTTAGCCACCCGCCATCAGGCCTCTGAAAGACAGACTTGATAGTGTGTGAAAGAGGTTACTGATGAATTACACCTTACAGACGTCTCCCTCGGGTCTTAGATGCTATAGAATGATGAGGTTTTCACATACCTGCATACATTAATTAACTTCAGACAACAAGTAAACGTTTTTTCAAAAGTAAAGTTTTTAATTTCAAAATAACTTTTGATATGAAATTGCTAAATCAACCTACATAGATTGTCCTGATATGTAAAGAATGATATTGCATGATGTGGACCCAGGAGCCAGTTTTCCGCTACAGAGGACTTTATTTTAAACGACTGCTGTGGCCTGAGTGGATTATCATCAGCTCATATGCGAGGGCCACCTGCCAAGACTTAAACATGCAGTACATATTATTGATATCCACATTTCAGGAAATACATTCTTGATACTTGAAACACTGTCAACCTTCGAATGACCTTTGCTTTATTACTCAAAAGCCTAGTAGCTGCAGAAACGAGCAGCCCTCCAGCTATGAGTATTAGTTTACAGCAGTAATCTGGAAATAATGAATGTCGTCCGGTAAATCAGAATCGAGTTCTGGCCATGGTGTACACATGATGTGCCCCAGGGAGTTGCTAACACCGCAGTACATACATGGCTTTACATTTTTATTACAAAAGTATCCGTCTGTTTGGTTAATCCCAGTCATCTGCGACCGTTCAACACAGTGTAAGCCGGCATCAGGAAGCTACCTGTAACACGTGGATGATTCTGGCATCTTTCCACATTATTTACTGTGTACGAAGACTTTTGGACTTTCTCAATTCCCCTACGCAAAGTGTCAACTCAGAGAGTCCGGGGGAAAGGTAGAGGACCTCCCCACAAACACTCAAATGGTCGAGTTTTGGGTTTGTTATTTACCTTAAAAAGGGCCAAAGAAAAGTGAGAGAGAGCAGGCGGACCAGGAGACACAAACCCATAGACCCTTTTCAACCCAAAGGTTCCAGGAACTATGGAGCCACAAGAAGTCAGGAACTAAACTAGGAACCAAAAGGCTCTTTTGCACTTTACTGTGTGTGATTTCCACACATCTGAAGAACCGTCATGATTGGAGAAATTAGTCTGATAACAGATGAAAAACAAATGTTCACACTCGAGGAAACACCCTTTGGTGAGTAACCATGACGAAATCATTGCAAAATAAGATTTGTTCACCTCGTTTTTTTATTTAGTTTTTCTCAACTTTCCCTGTTTTTTCTCTCATTCGCTTGTACTCTCGGCTCGTTCACCAGGCTGCTATACCGTCACTGTTTGACCATAATGAGAGAAAGAAACAGTGAGTGAGCGCTGGAAGTCAGCAGGAGATAAAAACGAAACAGAGGGGCCAAAAATAAAATGATAAAGATAAATGACGATGACAAACTATTTTTTATTTCAGGAGAGAGCTGTTAATTTGAGGTTTAGCTGAGACCTGCCACCGCCAGCAAAAGTATGTTTGACTTTACACAAAGTATCTCTAAGGCTGCTAAATGAATCACGCTCTGTCACACTCGTGGTTTGATACATCACTGCTGTTTCCCGCTGCAGGTACAGTTAGTGTGCAGCTTTTCTGTTGCAGCTGACCAAACTAAACACAACCTCCCTGTATTCCAGTTTCTTTGGCTTCACAGCATCGACTCGGCGCCCACATCCAGCAGCAGTTCCTGCACGCTCTGCCAGGACTCGACAGCCAGAGACATGTATTTGTACGTACTGTCGGTCCGGACCTCTGGCTCGGGCCTGAAAACCGCTCTCTGTCAGGTCTGCCTTCGTCAGGTTTCAGAACCAGAGCAGAACCTCTCTGTGGAGCCCTGAAGGCAGAGTCTGCGACGTGACCTGTGGGAGGTCTTCCTGGGTGTTGGGTCGGCGCTGGGAAAGCAACGGACAAATTGAATTTCCATATGGATATGTGAGGTTTGACCTGCTTCCTGTGAGTGGTCTCACAGAAGTTCTCATTCACCGTTTTCTGAGCTTCACATGAGGTTGAAGCAAGTCTTCCGGCACAAACAGATCCATTCAACAAGACGTATTGCTCCTGCTGTCTCCTCCTGTTGTCATCCCCTGGTACCTAAAACAAATTGGCTCGCACTCGTCTGAAAGCAGTTCTCTTGTATTTTTACTGGCTGAGATATGATTTACTGTCCGTTCTGTTTACAGTCTGCAGTTGTCTGCCATATTTTCTTAATTTCCTGCCTCCCATAGAGGTCTTTTTGTCAAGGACAGCAGTCATTTTTTTGGCTACTGTTTCATATTTATACATTGCCACTGTGAAGGCAGCGACCGGCTTTACAGATAAGTGATGTGGTGCGTGTTCTCAGCTGGGGCATGCTGAAGCTATTGACTCGAGTAGTTTTCCTGTCCGGAAAATCGATAAAAGATGACGCTAAGCGACGCAAGCATTTCATCCTGTGGCCTCAAAAAGAACAAGTCACATGTTGTGACACGTTTAATGCAACGTGTGTGTGTGTGTGTGTGTGTGTATGTGTGTGTTTTGTCAGGTCAATCCAGTTGTGTTGCAGAACAAGACAAAACCACAGAACCGTGTGTATGAATGAGTTTAGTTTATTGTATGAGCTGCAACTGTCAGATTAATGCTGAATTTATTCATTATTATTTATTTAAGTGAGTATCAACAGCAGCAGGACACATGTCACCTCGTTTAACGGTAGTAAACTGCAGTTCATGTGTTTTTTAATAGTTTTAACAATGAAGGCCTGGAAGACATCAGTCTTTCAATACACAGGCAATACTTTATAGTATTGGGAAGTAAGGTTTTGCTCTCTTCATGGGATTTGTTGACAACAAGAAAATTGTGCAATAGTGGCAGCCTTATCCTTTGAATGTACAGAGCTCATTATCTCCTTTCCACAATGTAACTTTAGCCGCAAATTCATTATTTCAGTCAGATGACTAAACCAACAAATGCTGCCTGGAGAAACGGAGATACTTTCAATTTCCTAACTATTTCCTCCACATTTTAACTGTGAATTTATCATTCTAACTTCTTTCCAGACAATGTGACCTGGAACTTCTCCATCTCTTCGGAAAGTAGAGCATCAAAAGTGCAGATTCAAAGTGTTGGACCGAGCTTTCTGTCCATCGACCTCCAGCGGGGAACAAATATTTGTTCCAAAACAGAAGAAAGCCTGGAAAATCCCTTTTACAAGACAGAAATCATTTTGATCTGGTAAAGTACTTGTTGAGTCACTGATATTGATCAACAACCCTGTTAACCATCCACAGAAATATTACGGCCATTTTGAGTTATGGGGCTGTGAAACCTGTTTTTCCTTCAAATAATCCAGAATTGTGAGTCAAATCGGTAACATCACATGTCAGTCAGGTCTGTCGAAAATGATCTGTGTTCTCTCAATATTTGTTAAAAGAGCAGTTTGAGTAATATCTGTGAAATGTGTGTTTTAGACATTTTATTCTGACTTCTATGAATCTACGAAGTGAAGAGGATTTGCAGCTGAGAGAGAGTGAGACAACTTAAAGTAACTTCATGCGAGTTGGGCTTCGCCAGATCGAGTAAATCATAATAAGTTCATGCTTTGTTTTGGAATCTGCTCTGATGAAGATGTATTGATCTCTAGAGGATAATTCTGGGAGGAGAGGCAGCTCAGACTCCTTCTTATAAACGACTGGCAGACGGGAAGAGTCTGCACCCGGCCAGCAGACCAGTATCGCTTTTTAAATCACACCACCATGAACACAAGCCCCGAGACACTTCTGATAACCAGCTGATACAGCAAGTAAAGAATGGTGTCTTCTTGTATTGATGCTTCACGGGGAAAAATGGTTTAGTTATTCAGCAAATTGACTGTTTGATCAGCCATGTTGCTACATCTGTCAGTTCTCACTAATATTACAGTGGCAGATTTACCACTTGAAATTCTTTGTCATTTTTGAAACAATGGGTCTTTGATTTCAGACATAGGTAAAGAAAAGCAGACTTCTCATTTCTAGCCAGCGACCATCAGTTTTGCCGGCTGAAATGCAATCTGTCGCTAGCAGATTCTATCAGATGTAGCTACGTTAGCTTTATTTCATTCAAGGCCTTTATTTCATTCCAACTTAACCATGTTTGGCTGCTTTACTACACACTTGGACAAGCTGGATTGTACACTTACTTAAATCCATTAAAGAGTAAAGTGGGGAAATAATTTAATACTGTAGGTATTAAGCTAGTTAGCCTCGCGTGCTATCAGTTTACGTTGGAGCGGATAAACACACTGTTCAGTTCAGTCGTTACACTTTGGTTTTTTTAGTGTTTGTGGTTTCTGGAAAGCTACCCTTTCAAACTTTTAAGAAATCTCCGTTGTACTACAACCCCATTCACCGGAGAAATCCAGAGGTTGGTTAAACTATTATTAGACAACTGCTGTTCGAGGGAGGGTTTTAGCAGACGGTCATAAACTGACTGCGTGTTGTCCATCCCTGGGCAGCACCTGGGCCTGAACATACAGTGGCTGCCCCTGTGTCCTGCAGCGAGGGGAATACAGGTCCACTGTAGCGGGATGTTGACCCCGGTCTCCTCCACCTACTTCCCGTGATGGACAGTATGCCTCCTCTGCAGGTGTGCATCGGCCTCATAAAGAGATGCCTGTGCGTGATGTTTGCCCTCTGCCCGTTTCATCATTAATGTATCGGAATGAGAGAGAAAAAAACGGCTTTGGGGGGAAAAGCGAGCGGCCTTCTAGGTTTACCAATTTATGAAGCAGCTTTCACGGGTAAGAGGAAGCCCCCGCTGCAGTTCCTGTCGAACACACAGCTGTCTGTTTGCGGAGGGAGCGCTCGCGGTCTGCCTGTGCTGGCGTGTTGCCCCAGGTCCGAGCGCTCCCCCCTTGCAACTCCTTATACATACCACTAACTGCACATTCACTCTTTTTTTTGTCTCTCACGCCTCCAGACAGCCCTTCAGTCCCTTCTTCTTTCGTCTGCCTTCACCTGCGCCTTGAATGTTTTTGCACAGAGGGAAAATAAACCGCCATATACCAACGCCCGGCACTCAAATCTCCTCCATTTAGACTGTGATTCAGTGCTTTAGGTTATGAAGAGGAGGGGGGCGCGCGGCAGCTGACATGCAATTGTAAGCTTAGCTGCCTTGGAAGTGTTTACCTGGACATCCAATGTCATACTTTCCTTGGGTGTTGCTGTTCCTCGCTCTTCGACCACAGAATGGTGCCTTTGTGAGTGAGAGCTCAGCCCTCTGTGCACTTTCCTGGCCCCTTGGTTAGTCTGTCAAGCAAACGCTTCATCATATCCCGGAACGAGGGGAATGGTTCTTACCTGGGCCCCCAAATGTCCAAGTGAGGATCGTCACCCCTGTATTTATTTGTCTAAACTTAGGAAATGTGTTTTTAAATCATACTAATCCACCTCTTTCTTGCCTTACGTGTTTTCGTGTGTTAAATTAGGAGGAAGTGCATTTCAATTGCGTTTACCTGCTCGCGGCCACTCAGTGTACGTTTGTTTTGGCACCAAACCGAGCTGGGCGTTTCTTTTTTACAGGATTGGCTTTGGTGTGTTACATAATGAAATGACAGATGAAGGGGTGAAAGTATTGGTCAGGAATGTATAAAGGACTTATTATTGCCAAAATAATTTCCACACCATATCTATTGAGTTGAAGTCGCAAACCGTTCCAGAGGGGTTTCAGTATTTTTGTCACAAGCCTTTGGCTGCCCCGCTCTCTGTGGTTCACTTTGGATCCATCCTCATCTCTGTTCCGCGTCCAGTTCTTGGACCGACATTTGTAAATGTAAAACGTCGATGTAAATTTAGCGATGTTTTCGTTTTACATGAATTTTCACCATGTAATCAAAGTTGAGAAAATGGAAAATGTGCAGCGTCTCTGCTTTGAGTTTCTAGCAGAGCTCATAAGGTAGCTGTAAATATACTTTGTTGGGGATTTCCCCTGAGGGAGCTTTGGTGGTTTACTGTTTTGTCTTGGATATAGTTCAAGTCTGCAAAGAAAACAGGAAAGGTAAGTTGTACAGCCAAGGTTTTTAACCCAAACAACAACAGTATGAACCAACAACTTCAATATTGTGAAAAGTGTGAACTGTGTACCCAAAACTTGATTTGTGTGTATACTGGGGAAGTATTTCTTCTCATACGTCAAACGTTCACTCTTCTTTTAGCTCTGTTTTGGTCCCCACCAACTCCTGAGGGAAATATCTGGCTCTTTACATTACATGTAGGCATTTAGCAGACGCTTTTATCCAAAGCGACTTCCAAATAAGAGCTTTACATAAAGTGCATAGAACCATGATGGAAAACAACAAGACGTCTCATCAGACTTGTAAGAGATGAATCACAAGTGCTATAAGTAGGTACATCGCTGCCAATGGCAGAATCAAAGAGCATTTAATCTAAGAATAGATGATCTTTGTACATTATTAAATACAATACATTCAACTAAAATACAATTCTATTATAATATCGTACAATATGCTGTACTACACTACCGTTCAAAAGTTTGGGGTCACCCAAACAATTTTGTGTTTTCCATGAAAAGTCACACTTATTCACCACCATACGTTGTGAAATGAATAGAAAATAGAGTCAAGACATTG
>JAVQJL010031639.1:0-93421 GCA_036024295.1 Nannoperca obscura | reverse complement strand
TAAAGTCATCTTCATTGAAAAGTACAGTGCTTTTCCTTCAAAAATAAGGACATTTCAATGTGACCCCAAACTTTTGAACGGTAGTGTATATATATATATATATATATATATATATTCATTTATTTGTATTAATGTTGGTGGTGAGATTTAGGGCTGCTTGATAGAAACATATTTCCATGTTCTGCTGTAGTTTACCTGCATGTCCATGTTCTGTCCTGATCGCTCCTTGTCCTTCTTGCCTCTGCCTGCTTCCTCTGTGTCTGATCCTGAGGAAAACTCTCCGTCCTGGCCCTCGTCCAGCCTCAGGACTTTACGCCTGCCGCTCTCCTGCTGCTCATGATCTCTCTTCAGCTGATGCAGCTTCCTCCTCTCGGTTAGCCTCTCCCTACGCTGCTGGCGGTCACCACCAGAGGGAGCGCTGTACTCTGATTCCAGCAGGCCGTGGCTCCTCAGCAAGTCCTGTTGACCAGAAAGGAAGCTCATATTGTGAAAAAGTGTTCACACATAAAACACGCTTGTACGTGTGAACTACTGTGTCAGTAGCCTGCCTTGAACTGTCTGCGGAGGTTGACCATCTCATACAGTCGCTGCTCCTCCAGGCCTCTCCTCCTGCACCACTTCCTGGAGCCACCACCTCTCTCTCCCTTTATCTGTTGAGCTCAAAGATGAACATGCTCATGTACAATGAAGACCATCTTATATGCCAACTCTTATAGTGTTGAATCTGTTTATATTAAAGCCACTGTCACATAATGTTTCCCTTACTGACCTCCACCCAGGCATTGAAGGTGTTGAGCAGGGTGAAGGGGTCTCCGTGGTTGCTGTGCAGGGGCTGGCGGGCAGTGGCACAGTCTGGGTTGTGCTGTGAGCTGCGCAGGAAAGGTGACTGAACGCTGAGGGCGGCTGCCACTGTCAACACAGGCTCCACCAGGTGAAACAAAGAGCCCAGCACCAGCATCTTCCCTGTGAACACGCGCGCGCACACACACACACACACACACACACACACACACAGTATTATGATCTCTTGTCAGGAAAAAATGATTTAAAAAAACAAACATGACATTATATGGGTTTGGTGTAGGGAATCTCACCAATGACCACATCCACAGGCAGTTGTGCCAGCAAACTACCAATTGAGGTCAGTTCACCGTGACTGTCGAGCGCTCCCTGCTCTTTCAGATAAGTAATTGCAGTCTGGATGCTAGAAGCTGGAGGTGGATCGATGAAGATAAAAGACAGTGGATCTCCAAGACCCATGCTCTTCATCTGCAGGAACAAAATGGCAAAAATAAAGCCACAATCAAGTAAAATTGAAGAATTGCTTTCCTGCTTCCTGTTGGGTGCTGTCACCTGAAGAATGAGGGCGTCCAGAGCCACTCTATGGATTTCTGGCACAGGATAAGGTGCAAAAGCATCGTAGTCAGACTCAGCATACAGGCGGTAACACACTCCTGGACCGGTACGACCGGCTCGACCTTTCCTCTGCTCAGAGCTGGCTCGGCTGATCCAGAACTCCTGCAGACGTTGCATCTTGGCCTTAGGATCAAAACTCATTTCCTTTACCTTTCCTGTAAAAGAATGCATAACAAAACAATAAAGTTATATGGCTGTAGTTCTACAGCTACTGGATGTACTACTAGTTACATACCTGAGTCTACAACAAAGCGCACCCCATCTATTGTAACTGAGGTCTCTGCAATATTGGTAGAGATGATGCACTTTCTCACACCAGGAGGAGAAATATCAAACACCTGAAGGAAACATGACGTAGAATTAGAACTGATAAACCATAGCGAACATCAGATTCAAACATGTTATGTCCACTCCAATCCAGAAGCCGGCTGTGCCTTATCCTGCTGGGCCAGTGAGAGGGTGCTGTGCAGCGGGAGGACTATCCAGCGACACGTGTGCGTGGCATAAATCTGACAGGCCTCCTGGATGGTGGAGATCTCCGCCACGCCGCTAAGGAAGAGGAGCAGGTCGCCGCGCTCCTCTGGAGGGTAGCGCTGATCTATGCCCTGCAGGATGCGCAGGTATGGTCTGGGATCCAGTTTCTCCGAACGCGAGGCCTGCTCCTCAGGTGGAATGGGCTGGTAGATCACCTTAGTGCAGGAAACAGAGAAAACACTAACACACAAATTCTCACACCCTGAAAACGTTTCTTTGGGAACATAATACTGCTCTCCTCTGCTTACCTGTATAGGAAACAGGCGGCCTGGCACCTGCAGTACAGGAGCACTACCAAAATAGTCAGAGAAAAGTTTGATGTTGATTGTGGCTGACATGAGGATGAGACGCAGGTCCGGACGCTCAGCAACCAGAGAGCGCAGGACCCCAAGAAGGAAGTCACAGTGGAGGTGTCTCTCATGGACCTCGTCCACAATCACCACCTCGTACTGAGCCAGCGTGTTCTCCTGCTGGATCTGCCGGAGCAGCAGCCCCTCAGTCAGGAACAGCAGTTTGGTGGCCGTGGTCCGGTTGGTCTCAAAGCGGATCTGGTAGCCCACCTGAAAAACAGGACCGCATTTTGTGAGCTCCAATACATAAAACAAATGGTAGGATGCTGTATTTGACCGTCCATGACAAACCTTTGAGCCGTACTCATTGAGACTCTCAAAGCTGACTCTCTTTGCCAGCGATGTGCAGGCAATACGTCGAGGCTGAGTGCAGGCTACGTGGTTGAAGCCAGCTGAAAGAAGGTACTGAGGGACTTGTGTGGATTTCCCACAGCCTGTGTCCCCCGCCACCACAACCACAGGGTGAAGCCGCACCAGCTCCATTATCCTGTCCCGGTACTGGTAAATGGGCAGGCTCTTCTGTTCCCGGCGAAGCTTGGCCAGTTTGCCAAAACTCTGTTTCTGGCTGAAGTCCAGGAAATGCAGCAGAGCCAGGCGGCAGTCTGAGATCTCCTGCCTGCCAGGACCTGAGGATCTCTGCCTGCCTCTGTGCTCGGACTTCCCCAGGCGCTCCTCGACATCTCTGGTGCAAACAGATACATTAATCCGGTAACGAGCATCATACTCTTTAGGAAGGCCAAGGTCTATCTTTCCGGTGCCACTCTTTCTCCTGTCTTTCTCTTCATCTTGGTCCTCTGTTCGTCTGGCTCCCAACCCAGACATGTCCCTCTTTGTTTTAAACCTCTGGAAGCGGTCAAAGAAAGCCCAGAACTCTCTGTGCTCCGGGCTGCCTGCCTGGATGTAGTCATGCTTGCGGAAAAAGACCTCGTCCAGTTGGGTTCGGCACTGCGGGCTGTCCCAGTCCCAACCCCGGCTGTCTCTCCTCCTGTCTGGATCCATATTTACTGTCATTTACGTCCGGCTCCGCCTCCACCACGTTTATTCACTACTAATAAAAGAAATCCTCATGTGTGCGGGTTTAATTAACCCGACTGTTACCTCTAAGTTAGATAAACGACATCCTAGCTAACAGCGTCTCGTCCATCTTAAAGCTGAACCGGGTGTTTTCATGTGTCCGAGGCCGACAGAGGACACGTCCGTAACAGTGTTTTAAACTGCTACACCCGAGATTACTGGACAATAAAATGTTACGAATGTAAGAAAAGAATTACTGATGAATACAAACCGGACAAATACTGCTGCAAATACTACGAAGACCTGGGGAACAATAATACGGTGGGACCGTTTCCGCTCCGTTCTTAAAAGTCTTCCGGTAAAGGGTAGAGTCGTATTAGTTCCGGGGTGAAATCACGATTCTGTTAGAAAACAAATATTCGTTGTCATCCTCATCCACAAGTAGAAACAGACGTGTCAGTATGAAGCTATACAAGTGACTGTTTTATCTGAAATACTCCACAGAGGAAATGGAAGCATTTTGCTTTGGCACAACATAAAAACAGCACACAGTATATTTTGCATTTGGACCAGAATAAGCGCAACTTTCTGATATAATTTCTCTGTTCTGCATTTGAAATGTCCATCAGACACAGTGTCAATGTCATTTCACTCACACATGTTCTGAAAAACATCCTGCTGAAGCAGAGACGTCATCAATCATCAGTTAAAATAGAAAGTCAGTTTACATTAGGGTGCAATGTTATACAAATATGATAGTAGTCAATCAAACATATGGTAGATAAAATGTATGTCAGTGCATGAAAACAGAAATCAAAGAATTGGAGGTTATATGAGAAATATTTTTTATTAAAAACATCTGCAGAAATAAACATTTACATTTATCATTCTGAATGGAAAAAATAATGAAGGAGTTGTTCTGTGAGTTCTGTGTTTTATGCTGATAGAAAAGCAGTCGACATCTGTTGAAATGAAATGCCAGCCATGATGAGAAGGGTGATGCTATTTGATGATCACAAACATTTCAGGGATTTTTGCTGGGCTAAAAATCAATAACATGCAATATACCAAGCCATAGGAGGTAGGATGGAGTGAGCTTGCTGACATTTTGTTCTTCATTTATAAAATTTTGAGTGGTGGGAAATTCATATGATGGTGGCTGATAAAACACAGGACAACAGAGGACAATAATCAACATTTCATACATGTGTAATGATCACGTCTAAAATCTATTTCTTGTGCAGCACATAACATTGTTGTCCATCAAAACACGCTAAAAACAATGGCAAAAAAATAATAAAATAAAAACATTTATTTACATTAAAAACACTTCATCAACCCCACCCTCATAAAAATTCATGTGGACATAAAATGTGTTGCTCTTTAAGCAAACAGTGCACGTTCTCACTGCAGCTATGACTGCGAGTCAAGGCCACGACATCAGCTGGAAAGTCAGAGTGGTGTTTCACTGAAGCAAATATATGTACTGTAGTGCTTGTCATCAGTCTGTGTTCATGTCCATATCCACGGCCTTCTTTGACCATTTCGCAGAGGTTCACACTCCTGTCTTTTCTTTGATCCAGCCACGGAATTTGGTGACTGTTGTGTAGATGCCAGGTTTGTTTCTGCGGGCGCAGCCATCGCCCCAACTGACCACCCCTGCCAGGAACGAACGGGTGCTCCCCAGACTGGACAGAGGGCCTCCAGAGTCCCCCTAACAGAGATAATACACACGTACACGTGTTAGCATAGAGGTACAACAGTATGGGGCATCACTTCCCCTTTCCACTTATTTCTTGTCACTCTGCCCCTTTCTTACCATGGTACTTATTGTATTTTTTTAAATATATTTTATTTTATTTTTCTCTTTTCTGCACTGCACACTTTTGCTGCAACAACGTCCATTTCTCCACTGCAAGACTAAAAAAGGATTTCTGAATTTGATTCTTCGGCTTTTCCTCCTATTCCTTTTTTCTCAGATGAGCAGTGAGTCCCTCCTCATGGCTGTGTTATCAATTAAATTGTAAAACAAGCAACTGCTCTTGATAACGTTTTAAAAAGCCTCCTATCACCACAGTATAACTGACAACAATTACATGTCTAGCTAATTTAATTTGTCTATTAATAGAATATTTCAATTAAGTGTGGATTTATTAGTTGGTTGTGGCATGTTAATATCCATCCATCCATCTAAGAAAGAAAATGTTATTACCTGACAAGCATCGACTCCTCCGGTCAGTATTCCAGCACACAACATCCGAGACGTGAGCTGCCCTCCCATCAAATCGTTACACACCGTCTGGTTGATGATTCGGACCTGGGCCTTTTGGAGCACCGAAGCAGCAAATCCTGAATCACACACACACACACACACACACACACACGAGGACATCATCACGCTTATGCTCAAGTCTAAATGTCCAGTCATTAAACGTCCAGTAATGGCAGGCCGTCATCAGAGACGTTATGGTTTCTATTGGCAGGTCCACAGTAAAGTTGGATGTTCTCTTTTAGCACACTACATGACATTTATCAGTAGGCAAATATAGAAATAGAAATATAGAAAATAGTTCACAATCACAAAATAAATACCAACATATCATCCCCTGTAAACAGACGCACTGAATTTACAATAAATGATGATGTTTATTATCACAATTCAATACAGATATCTGAAGTAAAGCCTAAATATCTTTCAGAGATCATTTCAGTTCTCTTTATTTAGGAATTAATATTTGAATGATTCCTTCTGACCTCCAGGGGATGCAATTACACCTCCTGTAAAATTAGTAACTACCAATACTACTTCTATTATTGCCAAATCAGAAGCTCACAAATAAGAAACTGTAAGATTACTTATATCCTTCCACTCGCTGGATAGTTTACAGATTCAACTAAAGTTTGGGCTTTAGTATTTATAAAAAGTAATAGTGGCTACAAGTACTGAGAAACCCAAGGTTTATGGTTTGTGGGGACTCACCTCCTTCTCGTGTGGTGCCCCACCCGGTGATCCACACAGTGGAACCAGCCGAAAAAACGTGTTGAGGAGACGGCAAGCAGATGGGCTTGATGTAGTCGGAGTAGGTGACAGGACTTTCCAGCTCCATCAGGGCTATGTCATTGTCAAAGGTGAATGCATTGTAGTTAGGGTGGGCTATGACCTGCTTCAGGTTCCTCTTCTGCACTGGACTTCCAGTCTTTTGCTGGGTGTGGAGGCCGAGGTAAGCTTCCCAAGTGCCGGGTTGGGAGAATCTGAAGACACAGACCAAAGTTCATCTCAGTCTTGGATAACCATTAACACACACATACAGGAAATATGTATGAAACACCAGAGTCAAGCCTGGTGGTATTCGATGACTCAGATGGAGACTGAGTTCTGAAAACTCTACATTTTGTTTACTTTAGTAGCAGAGAGGCACGGCCTCACATGCACCTAACACTTGCACTGAGGGCCTGGAAGGGTTTTAAGCATGACACACTAACAACACACACACAATCACGCATTGTGTTGTTAGTAAAAACACTCAAGTCTAAGGTTTCACTTTGCATGTGATAGTGAACCTAAAGTCAAGTCAAGTACTTGTTGCCTTTCAAGGACGTTTTATCAGCTGTAATACGTTTTTTTCATCCAAGACAAAACTATGGAGTAAACACCAAGAGTTCTGCTGTGTTTGTGTAAACACTATATTCTGTATTTAAGACTGTTAAAGGCTTTAAATGAGGATAGAACAATTGAAGAAACTTAAGCACAATTTTCTACACATGGCTCAAAAATAATGTGTCCAGGATAAAAATACATAAATAGAGGACTTTAGTGTCATTCTATTGTTGCACTTATTTAAGTTCCTTTTGGAGAAGAGCATCTGCTAAATATCTGCAATATCAAAATTGAATGATCACCATTTTAGCAAATTATATAAAGAATATAAAGCAAAGTAGCAAAGTAAGACGCTACCGTGTCTTGGTATCATCTTGCACACAGTGGGCAGCAGTGACCAGCCAGTTGGGACTGATGATGGACGCTCCACACACGTGACCAAAGGATTTGACGTGAAGGCTGACCTGCCAGGGAAACTCGCCGTTATCTGCATCCTGACCGCCCACGATACGCGTCATCTTGAAGATACTCCTCCCGCAGTCTGCAAAGTAACGGATAAATGAATCTTAGCCCCGGCTTGTTGCAGCTTGTTGTGGTGCCTGAAGTGTGCTGAAGTTCACAGCTGTTTTGTCATGCAAACTTGACCTTGCAGATGAAGATAATAGTCTTTAATCTAATCTTTACACTGAGGTTTTGTTTGTAACATACCGCAGTTCTCCTCGTCAGATGCGTCTTCGCAGTCCTGCGTCCCGTCACATTCTGGGTTCACTTTACTGATGCATTTATTGTTTTTACATTTATATGTAACATCAGTGCAGGTGACATCAGAGCCTACAGAGAGAGCAAGGGAAGAACAGTGCTCATTTTCACTCATCAATGATGTGTTAGTTAGGTCTTCCCACATGTGCAAAGACCTTAAACTGATAAGATTATTTTACATTTTCACTGCAAGTCAAGCTGCAATGAACACAGCACGCTAAGAAAAACACACATCTCTTTACATATTATCACCTTTTAAAAAAGTATGTTATGTTAACTTCACTCCTGTGTCAAATTATTCCTCGTTTTGAGAAAAAAAAAGAGAAATTAGATATTTTTGCAGTTTAGGAGAAAGTGTCTCTCACTTCGCACACAGTTGAGCTCATCTGACCCGTCCCCGCAGTCGTCATGGCCGTCACAGTGTTTCTTCTCAGAAACACAATTGTTATTCTTGCATTTTATTTGTCCAGCTTTACAGCCACCTTAAAAAAACCCAAAAGAAACAGGCAGGTATGACAAAACTGACTGAAAGCCCTTCAGTGCTCATGTAAAATGTGTCCTCCATCAGCATCCAACGGGTCTTACTACAGTCCAGCTCATCTGTGTTGTCTCCACAGTCGTCCACGCCATCACACTTCCAGAACATGGGTTTACAATATCCATTTTTACATGTGATATCCTTTTCTTCACACTCTGGAGGAAAACAGTGAAACTCATTTTGTGTGCAAACGATGCAGCCGGTAATTAGAAAAAGTAGTTTGAATCACTAAATAGGAGAGCCGAGTATAATCTGAGTAAATGGTACTTACTGCAGTTTAATTCATCACTCATGTCTCCACAGTCATTCCAACCATCACACCGGAGCTCTGTCTTAATGCAGCGGTGATTTTTGCACTGGAACTGCTTTGGACAAGCTGCGGACGACAGGGTTAATGTGAGATACACCTGCCTGACGTAAACAAATAATCATTATCTGGGAGACACTTACGGTCTGTGACGTCAATGGCCTCAAACTCTGCCTCAAAACCTCGGTCCACATAGGAGGCATCAGAGGAAAACACCACGTTTACCATGTTGGTGGCGCTGGTTTCTGTCACGGTCCCGTCAGGCTTTTCTCCACACAGTCTGAGGAGGAGACGCACAAACCCTGATGTCTCTGCTCTGTCATGTACTTCCTATGCGGTTTTTAGACACACAAGCATCGACTCACTTCTTTCCGTTGACCTCCACGTAGTCATTGAGACATTCCTTACTGTTTGACTTCCCAGGCTCAGACAAGAGAAACTTTTTGAACGTCACCTTCACCGCCTTACCATCAGGGACCTTAATGATTGACAGAGATGAAGAAACACTTAATGACATGGTGACATGTGACTTTCTGAGAAGCAAAGCAGAACATGAACCTGTGTGAAACATATTCCTGTGTAACGCGTCGATCAAGTGCAGACACCTCACCTGAATTGACCACTGACATGATATTCGAGGAGGATAGTAATTTGGGAAGTTGGGAGAAGAGAAGGTGCCTTGTGCTGCTATCATCTGGCCACCACATGTTGTACCTGTCAAATAAATGTGTTTGTTGGTATTTGCATAAATATTAAACATTTCAGCTCATAACAAAGAGGCTCAGTCATGACTCTCCCGAGCATCGGTGCCTACCTTTATTTCCCTGTCGGATTTGCGAGACTTTCGCTCTGAAACCTGGGTAGTTCTTTTTGTTATTTGAGGCCATCGTCACCAGCATGACATTGCGAGAAGACAGATAGGTCAGTGGTTTCCCATGTGAGTAGTATCCACACAACCTGTAGAGAAAAAAAACAGACATGAATTTCCTGAATGCACGTTAACTGATGTGATGGTTAAAGGCCAGTTTTGTTTAAATTGATTCCAGAACAACATATTTTTATTGGATCAAACACCAACTGTAAAACGTATGTGCAAAATGCTTTTTCTGAGGTTGTTCCTGCAATAAATCCTCATTGCACCTTCATTCTTACCTTTGGCCCAAACAAAAACAAAATGAAATGCTTTAAAAAAATAATTTCCACTACCTTCTGAGGAAAAAAGTATAGTGTGGTGTCAATTTCGGTCACCTATACAGTTCATCAGAGGCATTTTATCTCTCTCGTGCCAGAATTCCTCTAATGATTTTATCATGCACACATTAAAGTCCTTCCTGTAGGAGGTCCTGGTTGCTTTCTGAACGCATGTTGTTTTTCCAGTTATGAAAGAGCAATCACATTCTCACATTTTCAGCTGGATTGCTCCCAGATTTAGAGATATTGCAAGTGCCATTTTCTAGCGTGGGGCTTTACCCAGACAATGTTAGGCTACTGCAACCTTATGTAAAGTACAACTGTCCAACAGAGGCACAGCATCTGACCAGCAGAGGGCCTTATATACAAGCTAAATTCCTCTTTCTCTACAGTGTGTTTTAAACGTAAGAGTGCAGAAGGTTATTTGTCTGCTTGAAGCTGTATTTCTAAAACTCACTCATGCATAACGCGGCTCTCCATGGACACCAGGGAGTCGTAGATTCTGACAAAGTCATTCGTGCAATTCCCTTCCAGATTCATCGTGTCAAACTCAAGCTTGATGATGTGGCCGACGTCGGCTCTCAGCTGCCACTGGTTGAAGGTGTTGGGTGGATAAGGACTGTTAGGGAAGCCGGGGGACTGGATTACCACATCCTGGTCGAGCTTTGTATGTTCTGAAAACTTGTTAAATTCTGAGACAGAAACAATGACTGTTAGCGGCGTTCACGTTCGGCTTGGTAAATCACCGACACAGCACCGCAGCAGCCCATTTATCTTAATGCAAATGAAGTTATGACGCATTTACAATCTGATATCACTGTGCTAATATTTAATATGCAAAATACCATGCAACTGTGACCGCTGTCTAAAATGTGTACTTATGTACTTAATTACATTACATGTTCTGGATATGATGAAACATTAGACTTTGTATCGGTTACAGTGACGCACTTGCCAAATTAAGACATTAAGACACATTAAGACACTTTTTACATGGTGTTTCAGTGTAGTACACTCTTACTAAAGTCTGTAAAACTCATGAGGGAAAACAACAAACTGTATGCCCAAATATGTCTAGACTACATGTTTATTATGTCTGAACAATACAAACTACATAATACTTTTATTCTGCGCAGACAGATAAGCTGCAAACAAAAACCTATTTGTTATCAGGCAACTATACTCCAGAAAAATGTTCTAATGTAACAACAGACAATAATCAATAAAAAGGTCTCAGCTGTGGAACATCTCCCAAACCCCATGAACTGTAGAATAAACGATAGATGCATGTTGAGCACTTACTGCTGAATGACGTAGAAGCCATGCGGGCATCAAGTGCTGCGAGATCAAACACAAACATACGTTAAACCACAAACCACAAGCAAAACAGCACGATGGACTGAAATCACAAACAGTGCTTTGACTCTACCTGAAGACACCACGTCTTCAAGAACCAGCGAGTTGCCAGGTTGGTTCAGGGCACGCTGCACTTTTTCCACTAGATTGTCAACTTTAGACATGGCGTTGTCGACGGATGCCTCTTGGCCCACAGGGACTCGGAACTCAGACAAGTAGTAGGCAACAACGCTGCCTTCACTAGGAGCAATGAGCCAAGAATGAAATGGTACAGAGGTGGTGCAAAGTAAGAAAATGAGTCAGACAGATGCATGTGTGCTGGTTTATCAGCTCATTCTGGTTTTATATAAGTCAACATCTTCAGAGTTTCTATTAATAATAGCTGTTAATGCAGCCACAATAATTACATTTGCGTTGGTTTCAATACATAGAGCACATACATGCATTATCCCGTGCCACTAGATCTGATCACACCTGATAAGCTAACTCCAATGTCACTGTCGTACCTGAAAGCCTGAACTGTAGATCCAACATAGTATTTGGCCAAGGGCGAACTTTTGGAATAGATGGTTTTAAGCTGAAAGAGAGAGGAGCGATATCACAATGAAGCTCAAAAGGACAAAAAAAGCATTTGTTGACATGCAGATGGATTTTATTTTTGGGGACGGGGGCAGCGGTGTGGAGGCCTGAGCAGAAGTCTTACCTGGACAACCACCTGCTTTGCCAGCGCCTTGAACTCGGAGCTGTTGGGGTTCTCATAGGCGTCGTCAAACACCTGGTTGGTGATCCGCATGGAGCCGCTGTACATCCTGCTGCCCCGCACATCTTTACGGACTGCAGGATCACACAGACAAGACTCAACATACACACGCACACGCTTACTACACCATTACTATCTCCCTCTGTTGTTTCAGTGTTAGTGCTGTGGCTTTTGATCTGATAAAAAAGAAAAAAAAACATTTATGCATTTTCCAAAAAATATTTTAATACTTCATAAAAAAGGACTTAAGCTAAATCACCATAGTAGAAAAGCAAGAGTTTCTGCAGCACATGTCAAACCTGTCATATTGTAATTATTTCCTTTGGAACGGTGACTGTCACCACGACAATTTAGCAACATATTTTGCTTAATTATGCTCTATGATTTGTCTCATGTTGAGGCTGCACAGTGTCACCAACATGCAAATTGCCCGATTGCACGACTGGTTCTACCCACCATCATTGTGATCAGGTTACTTCAAAGTTCTACATCCTTTTTTATGAACTATTTGCTTTTGTGTCCTATCAGTCTAATGAATATGTAGGAAGTGGTTCTTACAGTGGAAATGCCAGACCAGCAGTCCGGTCATAAGCCCGATAACAGCAGCGAGGACCACCACAGCGATCACAGCCCCAACTTTCCCTGGACCCTTTTTCTTCTCAAGCTTTTTGGTGTCTGATGCTTGAAGGAACTGGACAGAGGTGTCCCAGTCTTTGTCCTAGAAGACAGACAGACAGACAGACAGTTGAGTGGGTGAATGAAGGACCAACACATAAAACTGAACGGCATATATTAATTAGGCTCCTAACAACCTCTGAATAATAACTCCAACCCTTTCACAGGAGGTGGAGACATTTCTGGACATAGAGCTGCAGGGACGTTCCTTTATTGACACGGTTGGTCTAGTTTGTTCTTTAAGGCAGAAAAGGTGCAGCTGTATTTTTTCTACCCAAGTGGAGAAGATGATGAACTGAAGACACAGCAGCAGACAGTAAGTAGGAATGCCCCAGTCTGTGGTGACCAACACAATTAGGATCTCAACCAGAGGAGCCATGCGACTACTGCATGCTCTGAAATATGACAAAAAGCTAAAGACGATTTCAGTGTCTGACGCTGCTAATAAATAACAAGGGAACTTCATGTATGAGTCAGGCTTCTGCGGTTACCTTAGAGAGGTAAGACGGCGGGGGGGAGGGGAGGGAATTAGAACAAAGGCATCACCATGTAAAATCCAGTCAAACCTGCTGGGAGCAAACCACTCGCTGAAGTGGAACACAACAGGTTTCTGCTGACGCTCACTCTACTGTAGAATGACACTTCTAAAAAGGTCAGGGAAATCTGGGCTTCTTCACGAGCCAACACAACACAGGGACAGAAGATCGTAAAAGCTTTAGGATGTTTTAAAAAATGTACAAAATCATTGGCATTACAATTACAAGGCACTTACAGTAGGGTAATCTGCAACACTGCGACACCAGTAATGGTTTTAACTACAGGCAACACTTTCTTTCCGCCCATATAAACCTAATACCCATGAATGACAGCAACGAATTACACTGCACCTACAAGGGCACGGCAAACAGTGAGACAGACAGAAGTATTGTCAAACAGCAGGTATTACATTTGTCATTGTCTAGTTCTCATTTTAATGGCTCATCGCAGAGTCGGTGGAACAGTTTCCTCTGATTTGTTTAATAGTCAACATGCATCATGTGTTCACTGCCTGCACGGTTTTTATAAACGTTAAGAGCTGCAAGTGAAAAGGAAACAGATTCAAAGTTTAGAAACTGAAAGATGATCATCTCAAAGTCTTCCTTTTCGAAATAACCAGAACTTATAACATTAACTCTTAATGGAACCTGACATGTAAGTGTAAATGTTTACTGAGCTTGTAAGCAGTTCCTCAGTGTCCATATGGTTTAATCAATCTCATCACAACTCTGAAATATTAAATGATATTTATACAATGACAAATACTTAATTGTGTCCGTTTTTAAACAATACTTTGCTTATTATTCTTGTGGACAACAGAAATGTAACTTTGAATACACGTCATGTCATCATCAGATGATTAAAGCATCCTGTTAATACACAGCCTCACTGTAAATGACCAAAACATGCTTTACTCAGCAACCTGCCACTGAACACTCCTCCAGATCTGCTGCATAGTGCCCTGGAGGACAAACCCCTTTTTCGCCTTGGATTTATCACCGTGCTGTAATGCTGGGGAGTAGGATGTGACCTACACAAGAGAAGGACTCAAGTGAACAAGTCACAACAGGGCGGAGGTTGCTGGAGGAATTCACGATGGCCGCCTGCTTTCTTAGAAGCTTCACTGATGGGAATTGAGTGAGATTCCCAAAGGTGTGGATGCTGCTCATCCCAGAGAGAAACTATTCAAATCTTCTCATCAACCTGTGGCGGGAAGATGTCTCAATACCATTTTTTCCCCATTGTGCTAAATTCTTGGAAATAAGGTACAAGAAGAAGGGGTCAGCCTCTATAGGCTAGTTTGTTAGAAGGATATGTGCAATCTATCCAAGATTTCACAAAATGACACCTTGAAAAAATGATCTGACATATGTATCATATGACTTATTATGTATCACAAACAGATCCTTATCCAGATGCATATGAGATCATTTCTTGCTTGTTTGGGTGCTGTGACACTTTGGAGCATAATGGGACACATGGGAATAACAAGTAATAACGTTTCTCCTACAACCTCTAATCGGCACAGACACAGAAGCTCAGCAGAGAAATGAAAGCAGGTTTTCTCAGCTTCTAAGCTCTGGATTTCTTGTTCGCTTAGTAACGTTTGTCTTCAGGCTAACCAGTGTGTTGGTGATTAGACAGGCTGAGAGGTTAAAAATCCCAAATGAATGGTTCAATACACGTGACACTGGTAAAGTGTTGTGTATGTGTGGAATGATCCATCTTCAGACTTCATGTTTGCTATGGGTGGTTTCTATGAGGTTTGTCTCTGCAGGTTTCACTTCCTGCCTGATGCTTCCCACTGTTCCACAAACATGACAACAACGTTAAAGAGGTGAAATCAACCTCTGTCATGTCAAACACATGTAATCAACGTTTAAGAGGATAAAACAGAGCCTCCACTGACGATGCTTGAGAAATGTGTAGGCTGAATACAGAGTTACTCAGGTTTCTTACCGGCTTCGGAGTGTATCTCAGTCCACTGTCCATGTAGTCCATCAGGGGTCAAAACCTGGACTAGGCTGCCAAAGTAAAACCCAAACGTCCTCGGACACTTGGACCTGCCACCTGATCTGTCCTGATCTGTCCTCCTCTCCTCTCCTCTCCTCTCCTCTCCTCTCCTCTCCTCTCCTCTCGCACTTTCTAAGACTGATACGAGTTCTCCACAGGCCGCTGTGCGGGGTGAACCTGCCAGGCCTGGTCACCGACTCTACAACAGGAAACAGGTAACAAACACAGGGAAGTGTCTCCCGGTGTCTTTCAAACACGGCTCCTCTCCGGTCGAGGTGTTCACAGATCTGTCTGAGCAGAATATGTCGTCTGCCGAGAGATTCCTATGGAGGGAAACCAGACGAAACAGCAAGAAAAGAAAAGCTTTTTCCGGGAGTTCAGGTTTCTGCGGGCGTGTCTGCATCCCACATACACCTGTAACTACTTCCTGTTTACCTGGCCTAGGTGACGGCTGCCATGTTTCTTTTAAAATGGCCTTTTACGGTAAACGACTACAAAAAAGTACAAACTACAACAAATACAACGCGCTAAAAACTCGAGTATAATGCCGACAGTGCTGAGTTGACCTTTTCTATATGTGTTGTAGTGATTTAAGCTGCGGAGGAATATTTTTTAAGCCTCGGGACATTTTCAAGAAGTCATTAAAATACATGAAACAATAAAAGAACAAAATCTATTTTTATTTTGTGAAATATTGTTACGGTTTCATACACCTAGTATCAGTCATGTGATCTTTTCCGGGCTTCGCGATGCCTTGTCTGTGCAATACTACGACGACGATGACTCACTTCTGCTGAATCACCCCCATCTTTTTATTACATCCATGACGCACGATGAGCCACACGTTTCTGTTTGACACAACGGCATCTCAGCCAAAACAGAAAGTCTCTCAGTCTGAGGGGATACGACGAGTCAATATTGCCAAATTGCAAATCGATGTATTAATCCGCTAAACACAGCGGATTAATACAGCGCAGCACTATTTATTCTGCAATACTAAATACAGGACAGGCCTTTACAAACAGCCCCCAAAACCCTGAAGCAACAGAAAACAAACCATAATGTTTTTTATCTCAACATACACACCCTTAAAATAATGTACAAAAAAAAATTGCTGATTAGCTCATCAATAGAAAATGTATTGGCAACTTTGTTAATAATCGAGAAAAAAAATACCACAAAATCTTCTGGTTCCAGTTTCTTAAATGCAAATATTTGCTGGCTTTCGTTGTCTTTTATGATATTAAACTAAATATTTTGGGGTTTTCACAATACAACCAATTTGAATATGTCAAATTAAAGAGATTTTATGTACCAAACAGTTAACTGAAAAAAATAATTCACAGATTCATTGATCACAAAGAGTTGTTAGCTGCATCTTTAAAATAATAGTTCGATATACTCTTGAATTTAATTCTATTATTATTCCATATTATATTCCATGCATCCATGAAAAGACGACACATTCGTATGGAAGTTGTGAGTTTATTTATGTGTATTCCCCTGTAACCATAAATCGGTTTCCACTGGTGGCAATCAATTTTTTTAAATCACTAATATGCATATATATTAGTTCCCAGTCCCCTCCCACAATCAAGCAGGCAGTTACAAGATTGAAGCCGTTTGGGTGCATAGTGAGACAGTCACATACAGAGATACTGTCACAGGAAGAGAAAAAATAGAAAACAAGAAAACAAACTTTAAAATATATATCATATCATTTCATATAAGAACAATGCACACCACAGGTAATCCCCTGGAAAAAAGCCATGATTGCAACATCAACTATACAGGCATACAAAGACAATACTAAGAGAGAGAGAAAAGAGGATTCTAGGATTCAGTTTACTTGTTTGTGCTATTCTCTACCTGTAAAAATACACACATTACCTTTTTTTTTAACTTTTCTTTTTTTCAGAAACCAGCTCTCCCAGCCTTGTCTTTCTGTGTGTGTCTCTGTCTGCCTGCACAGCCCTCCAGCTCCAAGTTGTCTCCAAATTGGCTTTGATCCAGGGCCGGCCCAAGCCTTTCTGGATACCAACGTTACAAATACCTACCAAAATCATTTGTTACAATCCCCAAATTTGGTATATTCAGGTTCAGAAAAAACTGATTTGTTCCGATCACATCATTAGTTATATAGCACGTCCAAATCCACCAAATTATGTACTTCACTTCATTTGGGGGCCCCCCTGGTGGCAGACGGGCCCTAAGCAGCTGCTAAATGTTTGTGTCTCTGGGCCGGCCCTGTTTGATTTATCAGACTATGCCACGCTTTATGACCAGCAAAGCAAACAGCTGCTCCAATAACATGTGGACGTCATCCCCCAGAATTAGTTTTGTCTGATACTTGGTTTGTGTTTCAGATAATTTGTGCAAAAAGTAAAAAAACAACAACAAAAACAAAACACTTGTCAGTTTGTGACATGTCTTCGCCCACTGTCACAATGTTTGTGACACTAAAATCAAAGCCACATAAGAACCTGTCAGGTACATAGTATGGAAAAAATAGTTTCCACGATACATTCAACTATGTAACACATCAATAGGTATTACTTTAACTATCGAGTCGTACTGCTTCCCTACTGATAAAAGGTTGTGCTTGTGTGTGTAGGAGGGGATATATCATCACATTCACGTAGTAAGGGTTCAGAGTAGGTTTTGTGTGATGTGTTTGAGCTGGGGGGTCTGTGCACACCTTCACCCTCCCCGACTCTCTCCGACAGGGAGTGCCTGCAAACACAACTCCTGACCTCCGAGCTAAGAACCCTAAACCAACTCGTAGCCTCTTCCCGGGGAAAAAAAAGGTGGAATAAAAACATCTAATCTTATATATATTTAAACTGTATATGTATATTTTGTCTTGTTATCATAACAAAGAACAGAAAGTAAATAGTTCATGATTTCCTTTTTTCTCATTTCACTATACATTTTAATTGGTACAAAGAACCTTCATATACAAGCAATCTATTGAAAGGAAAAGAAAAGCTAAATAAAACACTTATTCTTTTTGAGAAAATCATCAGAAACTGCATAAATGACACTCGCGTGGTGGAAAACGTAGTGTCTGGTATGCCGATTTGATGACGGCTACTCAAAAACATTTACATTTTGCTTGATTTGCCTTTCATCTTCGAAAATAAAGAAAACGTCTGAAGAAATGTTATACATCTTGATCGGAGACAGCTGTATTGATAATGGCAGAGAAATCTGCACAATCACATTTTCCATAATGCAAAATGGCAGATACATCACCTTTTCAAAAGAAACATGATCAGAAAGAGCTCTATAGTACAATAGTAGCAGTAGTAGAAGTAGTAGCATTATTTAAGGATTGTTTTGAACAAACCAGTAAATGGAGTTTGGATGTATGCAAATGATTTTAACAATAGCATATGTTATTGGTCAGTAGTATGTTCCCCCTCAGTTGCCGCCCTCTGTCAGACTCCACAGTTGGCTCTGTTTAGATCTGCATCTGCTCCAGGTATTTGTAGGTGGGGTTTTCGTAGCCGTGGTTCTGCATCTTGCTGAGGTGGCGCTCCTCTGGTGTCAGCATGGGGTCGACCTGTTAGACAGACACACGGCGCTCAAAATGGGTGACCTTCACAAGGGCAGAGCACACTGACACACTGACAGCAGGCACGACATGCTGCGTGTGTTGCATTCAAACGCTGCCGGGACAATAATCGAATCTGCTTTGCATTTACTCATGCACCATTTACATAAAAGCTGATAACCTGACACGTAAGAATAAGATGGATAGCAGTCCGCTGACAGCAGAAGTGGGTGAGGTTTACATCCACTGCCCAAATCTCCACACTCTCTGCTCCAAAAAACAAGTGGCTCACCTCCACGATGCCGTGACTGATGGTGCCATATTGCCTCTTCCTCAAAAGCACCAGGCTGATCACAATCACAGTTGCTATGGCCACCGCGATCACCAGCAAGCCAATCAGTGCACTGCTCCCGAAGCTGAAGTCCTCAACCAGTGGGCGGTAAGACTCCTAGCCGGTAGACAGAGAGAGTGACAGTGAGGAGACAACACACGCACAGCTGATCACTAAAGCAATAAAAAGACAAGAACGTTTTCTTGGTTTTAAAAATGAAGGCTAATTAACTCAATCAGGTCATTTTCTCTTGCTGAATAGACATTTAAATTGTTCCTATCCAGGCATTTAAAATCTATGTGAACCAATGAACTATTTTTAAAAAGGGAAGTTCCAGCATTTGTCGTGAACTATCCTCTTGTGCTAGTTGCTACTTGCTCTAACATGCAAACAAGCTAAATGGAGAGCGAGCCTCACACTGACGAGAACGTGCCAGCGGCCTCACGTGAAGCTCAGCGTCATTTCAGTGAGGAAGACCACCTCTATGCCTCATTCATTCACACCCCACTCTCTCTCTTCCTGCTTCTCTTAATCAGCTGATTGTCTGCGTTTACTCTCGCACTTATTCAACCAGGTCAGTCAATCATTTTTCTGCTGTTAAACTTTAAGTCCGTTCTCCTCTTGCTTGCTGTCGACTGAGGAAATGTTGTGACTCTCAGCTCAACTCATTCAGTGTCTGTTTGGAGCCACCGTCCACCACCACCACTAGTCTAGACTCCATCTGGCTCACGGCTTCTATCTCACGATGGGGTCTAATATTTGTTCACACATATTAAAGTCTCTCCTGATTGAAATGAAATTAGCTGGCTAGTTTACCTGGAAGTGGACCTGCTATTCTGTGCAATTCACTTCACCAGCTACAGGGACATCAGACTCACTTCTAACACACTTCTAGCCCTGATCAATATGTTTCTCGCTGGAATCTGTGTTCACAAATATCTACAGCAGAGGAAATTGTTATCGTGATCAATAGTCATAATAGAAAGATTTAAGATTAGCACTCTGGTTGACACATGCAAGAATTTCCCTTTAAAAATCAGTCATCAAATTAAATTGAATTCCTTTTGGATTTTGATTTCAACTTTGCAGAGCATGGATTGGTCAATCTCCCTTGGTGTAGCTTTGGAGGAGATTTAACCCTTTACTATCATGCCATTTCATAAAACCAGAGTGAGGCAGGGACAACATCCCTTTTGCAGAGGACCTGTAAGACATGATCGACTTGTGAATAGTGTGTACACATGCATGAAATGTGTCTGTGTAATATCTTGGCCAATTCAGTATTTACACACAACCACAGCCACCTACACTCGTCTTCACACTGTAATCTGGCACATATGACACAAACTAATCATATGTAGACAGCCGCTGGGGATTTTCTTTTTTTACTGCTCATTCTCACACATAAACCGAGCACGCCCAGTTTGTGTGGATTCACATTCATCATACGAACTGAGATTTTCAATGTGTACATTCATATACATTCACATAACAAACATGCACCCATGCAGAAATAACCAAAACATATTAGCCTGAACGGAACACTTTAAAAAATATGAGAGGGGATTTGAGGTCTTTTCCAAAGTTGTGTTATCTTTGTATTTTATTTTCGCAGTTAGCAGCTGCAAAACTGGTGTCTTTACTCCCACACTCCCTCTTCCTTTCATCTTCTCCCCACTACTGACAATTACAGTTCCCCAGAGAGCCCTGTGGAGGGCGCCGCTATACTCACCAGCTCATCATCATGCATAACGCTGACTCTCTCTGCACTGTAAAGCACTTCTTTAACATCCAGAGACTCATCAATCACCTGTCAACACAGACAGGGAGCCCAGGTTACACGCACCACAGTGTGTGTGTGTGTTTGTGTGTGTGTGTGTGTGTGTGTGTGTGTGTGTGTGTGTGTGTGTGTGTGTGTGTGAGATCGTATGTGTGCAAGATAGATAGGGAGAGAAAGAGGAAGATAGGCGAGCGAGAGGCTGTGGATGTGCAGCGAAGTAAACTGTTGGGATTATCTGTGTATGGGTGATGATACACTCGGAGCTGTCATCTACAAACTGGAAGGAGAGAGGGAGGGGGTTTGCAAGCATCAACAACAGGCTCTCTTCTAGGCATACAGTAAGCATGTCTTTCTAAACAGACTGTCAGCTACTCATTACCGAGAGCTCTAATCTTAAGAAGAAGTGCTGTGAGTGGAAGTGGGTGTGTTCAGGAGGCGCACACACACACACACACACACACACACACACACACACACACACACACACAAAATCTGCTGTTTGTAGAGACAGAGCAGTCCAGAGTCTGTTTCTCAGGATACATCATCACGGAAGACATTTAGGTGTCACTGTCGTTTGGGATTTTCAACCTCAGATTGCTCCGTCTTAGAAGACTAGTATTTCCAAAAAGAAACATGCGTGCATTCAAAAACTTGCGTGACTCATATCCTCGCACACACAAATACACAGCTTTGCAGTTGGCGTTTGATTAGCATGCGAAACACAGGCACACATTCACGGCCAAGCGTCGTTTGAAAATCCATGAGGAGGAATGATGGCGAGTCTGGCAAAGAAAAGGAAGCATGCGATGACGGCCGAACAAAGTGTGGAGATGATCTGAATGAGGGTCGGTTGGCAGAGGCCAAAGAGACACACGCAAATAGCACAGTGAGAGATAGCTGTAACTATGACAACATAGTTACTGGAATAATCTGACTCATTAAAAGCTGAACTTAACAGAGCTATGCCAGAGAGCTTGATGTCATTTTAATATTCAGCACAATTGCTTTGGCCGGAGGTCGTGGTAATGAAATTAAACTGTCAAGAAGATCTGTCTGTCTGTCTGTCTGCAGGATACTTAACACATACGATTTATCCTGTGTTTGTGCTTTAACAACGCTGCTCTCAGTTCATGTGTTTAGCAAGTTTGAAGTTAAAAAAGCATCGAGGAACAAACAGAACGATGACAGTGACTCGTGAGGAGCTCTTACCACATTGTCGCTGATCTTGGGTTTGCTGTTGATGACTCTCTCCTCAGCACCTATCAGGCCGTCTAAACCAGACATGGCGGACCCTGCAGGAGGTGATTGAGCACAGTCAATAGCAGCAGAGCAGCACAAACAAACAAACCAACAAACAAACAGGGATGGTGGTATTGATGGCGGACAGCTGCACATAGCTGTCCAGCTCTTTCCCTCACAACTGTCGCCTCAGTCTCCTTAGTGCGCTGGCGACAACAAAGCCCTTTCTTCCATTCAGCACAGTGTGAGCGCTGTGAAGCCAACACGACACTGACCTTACGTTTTCTACAAAGATCCCTCTCACTGCTGCTTTGCATTCAGCTGAGGTTTCTCTGTAAACATCCAGTTACACGCACTGACTCGAAATGAAACTCGTCAAAAAGAAAATGGGCCAGCGTGTCAAATATACATGTTAGACTGATGACTTTTAAATAGGCATGGGATCTATTAATATACACACACCAGATATGCCATGAATAAATCAAGAACCGAGAGGAGAGAGCGAGTGAGGCAGGGTCCCGAACAACGTACAGCAGCGATGAGTCTGGCTTATTGTCTGCTGCTGTTAGTCAGCCAATGCTTACGATTAGTACAATTGCCTTTGGATTAAAAGAGGAACAATGGTGTGTGTTTACGAGCCCCACTCAGCAGAAGTGACGTCTGAAACTCTGGCAGGTTATCAGATGGTACTGCAGGGTGCACAGTGTCACAGCCAGACACAACAACACACACAACGGGAGTGACCTTTCATTTTCATGCATCTGGAAAAAGGGCTGAAACAATTAGTCCATTAATTGATTAGTCCATAGACAGAAAATTAATTGACAATAGTTTCAGTCATCTATCAAGCAAATGTGCCAAATATTCACTCAGATATGGGACAATCTGCAAAAGGGTTGGCATTTTTCACTATTTCCAGACATTTGAAAGATTATAGATGAATGGAGAAAATAATGGACAGATTAATCCATACTGAAAATAATCCTTAGTTGCAGCACAACTTTAGTTTGGATACATAAAAGATAAAATCAACAGAAATACAGACGGACAAAGTTCTATGGAAAAAAACAGCCGGGAAGGTTGAACATCCAGTTTGGAAAAATCAATATATCATTTAGATTCCACAATTAGTGGAAGGCGTCTGTGTGTTCACTGAGTAAGATCACAAGGTCAAGCCCAGATCAGACAAAACAGGTGACGTAACCACTTCACTGTCTCAGGTCGTGGAGGACAAATTAGGCCAATTTAGACTGGGCTGTGGGGTCAGCAGCAGAAACACCGAGCCTCAGACAGGGCCACTAAATCACACAGCTCCTATCAGGAAGAGGGCGACAGAAGCAGGGAATGAGTGTGGGAATAATTAAGCAAGGTGCTTTGACAAATGCACTGAGGACGGGATGACAGCGGACACACGACTCAGGAGTTCTTCGGAGAGGGGGGCTGGCTGTGACCTCTCTACCAAACTCAGAAGCCCCTGACTTTGCTGCTCGGTATGAGGCGATAATCCCAGTATTATGAAAAGCATAAGAGCAACTGAAACCTAACCACACAGCCCACGTGAGTCATCAAAACAATGTAGAAAATGAAGCACCAGATGGCTTCTGATAAAATAGAAATGGTGGGAGAGAGAGGATCCCAAATTGTACCAAGGGAGAAGAGAACAGTGGAACAAAATAGTAGATGGGAATGGCTTGGGGAATGGGAGGGGGGGGCAGAAAAACAAGACGCAACAGAGGCACCAACCTTTCTTGAAGGCACGTGGGGAGTCTGATAGATCGCCTTGGCATTAGAAATGAGCAACAGAAAAAAAAAGAACAGAAAAGGGGAAGGAAAGAAGAGAGAGAACTTAGGTGAGACGAGAAAAGGCAGGATTATCAAGCTGTGTTAATCGATTAGGAAAAGAGTCCAGCAGGGAAGAGTCCGAAAATAAATCTGAGACATAACCAAACCCAAAACCGTGTCTAAATGTGCTAGCTCTGCTGAAGCCCTCTGGGGTGTTGGCATGTATATTAAATGTTCCTTGGGGATTTACTTGTAATTTGCCTTCCATCTTCTGGAAGCTTTCCATCCTTCACTTTTTTCCTTCAATCTTTTGTTTGGCACACACGTGACAAAGAAGAGAACCATATAACTGCTCATTTCTTGTCCCTAAGCTTCTGGCTCCAGCTCAACACCAAAGCCTGAGGCTTTGTGCATTTATCTGAACTTCAGTAGTGCTGCGTTGAAGGCTACGCCACAGGGAACTGTGCAGGCACAGATAAGTCCAAACCCATGGCTCCACAGCACATTTGCATCCTAAACCTATTCTCCATCACTGTGCAGCAGTTCTGGCACCCTCCGTCACCAATGTCCGACAGAAAGACTTCTGTATGTGGCCTATTGTTCTCCACACAGCCACAGTGCTGCTTATGGTGCTGCTTGTGACGGTGTCTGAGGTGGAGCTACTCACCCTCTGGCTCTGAACGGGACCCCAAGGATGTGACCTGGAAGGGGCGGTAGGGTTTGCCCTCGGGCAGGGGGACTTCCACGCTCTCCTCTGACGACACAGTGACATCCGGCTGTGATTCAGAGATAGACGACAGGAACTGGTCCATGTCAGCTTTCTGCTCCTGCAGTAGCTCGTCTACAGAAGACAGCAAATGAAGAAGCATGAGACGGCTGGGCACATGCTAACACCTGTCAACCTGGGACATGGCAGAACATGTGTAAAAAGGGAGTTTCACCAATTACTGTTAAGGTTCTTGTTCAAACAGAGCTGCTGCAAGAGAGAAACGTCTGTTCCCATTTCTGCTAACTACCAATTAGTATTTTTCTGAGAGCTATTTTCCATGTAAATCTGCACATCTCCCAACAGGATGCTGCGTGGTGAAAGCTGTGACCCAGTTCTGTCACTGCAGCCGCTCCACTTTAATCTGTGCTGCAACACCATGCTATAGTTCTTTTAATGAACCAAAGGAAACAAAAGGAAAATATTAAAACGTGCTGGACATTGCCCGTCTTAAATTGTACCACTGGAGATGAACACATCCCAATTATAGTTTCCAGCTTTAGATCCAATTGTAAAAAAGCGAGAGCTGGTGAGCAGAGACCCTTAAACACAGAGTAGTATCTGTATTAAAGAAATTCCCCTCTTCAAAATTGGTTTACAGACGTGCTAAAGCCCCTCGACGGGTCTCCTCCTATATTTGTGTTTCCCTTTGCACAAAGAGAAGACTGTTTTGCTCCACATATAAGAAAAAGAAATTCACAGAGCGCCAGAGGAAACTGGATGTATTGGTTGTATCTGTCTGGCACATGTGCGAATTCCATCACTGTTTTCATTTCAACTCATTCACATTACAGCACACCCTTCTCCCTCCAAGCTGCCTGGGGGGCTGGCTTTTGACTGAACACGACTCACCAATTTCATCCTGAATGTCCTCGGCCACGTAAGGTACTTTGTAAAGCAGAGAAAGGCTCTGGTTCATCCTCTCCTCGATGACGCGCAGGTGGGTCATCACCTGGAGTTGGAGAAAACAGACAAACAGGGTGTCATGTAACCAAAACCCTGCTTTATTTTCAAGATGGCATCAAAGTGAAACTGCTTCCCTGTATGGAAATGTAGTTTTTTATTCCCAGGATCTTAGATCATTAAAACAGGATTTACTATTTACACCTTGGACTGCATCTAATTATTGCCATTTTTAATAAACCTATTCATTTTGTCCAATAAACAAGTACAAATGCTGATTGTAAGGTCCCAAACCCCTAGGTGTAGTGTTCCAGTGGCCTTTTCTGTCTGAACAACAGTGAAGAACACAGCTGAATTGATATAAAAATAGAGAAAAGCTGAAAATCCTTAAAGTGGAGATGCATTTTTGTTTGTTTTTTGTTTAAAATGATCAATACTTAAAATTCATTAAGATATTTGTAGAATCATTTTATGGCATATGGCAAATCCATTAATTGAATAATCGTTTCAACACTAATCCAGTGGCAACTAATTACAGTGATTTTCCTACAATTAGTATAAATTGTTCATTCCAGCAGTATTTATTTAAAGCTGACATTAATGAAGCAGAAAATCCCCCTGAAATTCTCTTGAGTTTATTGTGACAGATGAGTTTCGTCACCTAACAGCATCACAGATTATGGTCTTGGTTCTCCTGTTCTGAGATTCAGCAGTTCAGCAGGAACAACGTGGTGGCGCAGTGAGATAATGCATACAAGAAGATTCACACTCATCGGAAACAGATTCGAACCAAACTAAAAGATGAGGATGTAGAAAAAGATAAAGGACACAACAACACATAAGATAAGGGAGACAGAAGATGACGAAGAAGTTGTTATATATCTAGAACCCTCATTTAGTAATGTTGTAGATCAGCACTGCCACATGTGCAAAATGAAAATAACTCCAAATGAATCAGATTTCTGAGGACAGACGTCCAGCTGTTCTCTCCGAATACAAATGTTCTACAGGGAGAGAGTCATTTAAACAGAGCTGTCCCAGAAATAGCAGAGAAATGTGCTTTCTGGTAGAGGTCATGTTTTTCTTGAGATGAACTCGGACTCGCTCACAGCCAGCCAATGTGCAGACATAAAACAAGTTGCTACATGTAATATTCAAATCAAGTTTGGAAGCTCTGAACTGACTTGACAGAATCTACTGCCTGTCAGCCCCAATGATCACCACTGTATCACAGTTTGGGTTTAGAAGAACAACAAACTCTTTTGATTGAACAGATATAAACGTTTTTCTTATTCCAAAAATTCTCCAGTTGCGTTCCTTTTTTCTACCAGCAATATGATGTTCAGAGAGGAGAAATATTTCCACTTTTCTGCTGCCAAAGTGGTTGGCAGAATATGAAAAGCTAGCAGCCACTGACAGAGCTGACCAGCTCTTGGCAGGTAACTGGTGTTTATTTTCCACTATGATGATTGACTGTTTTAATCTTCCAACACATGGCTGCAGTGCACCAGAGCCAGCAACAGATGGCAATAATGCACCTTTCCCATTAAAAGGCAGGCTGCAGCCCCTGTGGCACCTTCCTGTCCATGTTTGACAAACAATCCTCATTATGAAGATTACACGTCCCAGTGTTGGAGTGAAGACTTCGATGCATCAAGCAACCTCTCCTAAACTCGACAAGCGAGGCTTTTAATCTTGAACCACATACATGTCACATAACACAGTTACATAAAGTCTGTTTACAAAGGATTCTGTTGTAACGCACTCATCCTATGTCACATGTCGTATTCATAAACAACGAGAGTTGCAAGAACTAAAAATGCAGATCTGAACTTGCTGTGGGATCGGTTGAGTGAAGAAACACACAGGGACTAAGCTTGACAAATAAACACTGAGAACAACAACACAGATTGGCTTCCCATGACTGAGCACCGAGGCTCCCCGCCTCCCACATCCCACAATTCATCTAAATAGTAACCCTCCAGTCATTTTCCCCCCTCCTTGCTGTTGTTTCATCCATCTGCTGTGTTATCTGTAATGGTGGAGGATAACTATAAATGGTGTCGAAGGGCACTGGCACACACAAGCGAGTACATCTAACAGAGGCGCTTCCAGCCAAATCCCTGTGCAGCGGCTCAGAGTCCAGCGTTACACAAGACCTGCGCAATGTTAATCTTCGGCTGAGGCTTAAGTGAATGAAACGCCCGCCCTCCCTCTGTCAAACAAGCCTACTCACTCCTCCTGGGCTTCAACTCAGAGAAACACACACTCTTTCTACCTCCTACACACTTAGTAACAGGGCAGAGAGGAGCAGGCTGAGACATCATTATCCCTTCCCCTGTCTGAGCAGGAATAGGAGGAGTGAGATCCTGGAGTGGCTCGGCATGAGGTTTCAGATTTACTCACAGAGCCTCTAATACAGAACATCTTCACCGGTGAAACTAGCTCAGGAAGGAAGCAGAACCTCAAATGATGGTATAAATCTCGTGCCAAACAGTTCGGATTTAGGATAATTGTAAATGTAGTATTTATGAGTTTTAGTTCATTGGACAAAACAAGCAATATGAAGACATGATTTTGGACCCTGGGCTTTTGTGATGGTCACCAGGATAAATAAAATAAAAAAACAGACCTGTGACTTCATCTGAGCAGCCTTCTCAGGATCCACAGCCAGGACGTGCTGGTAGTGGCGGATGGTGTGCTGGCGGTCCTTGTTCTCGGCGCGGACATACCTTCTCAGGGCTTGCAGGATGCGGTGGGGCTGGGGGGGGGGTGGGGGGGGGGTTAGTGGTATACCACGACCTCTTAACCATTTATGTGTAAAACTGACTCTTAGACGGATCGGTATGATGCAACATTCCTGTCTTCTGTGGATAAAAATGACATGACAGCAATGTCTTCTGTGGTATCAATCAGCTGTTTCTCTCAATCAACGTTTATAGTTTAGTGTTCTCCTTCAAAAGATTCAGATTTCATCAGATTCAGGCTTATTTGATTTTAGATAATAAAGCTCAAAATGATGAAATATAACTAAACTTAGTAGTGAGCCTCTCATTAGACGTGAGCACACTTTGTGCTACTAATGAAAAATTACATCTCTTTTCCCTACTTTCATATACCCGAACAGGATGACAAGCACTTTGATGTCAGATGTGAGGTGCGAAGAAATCCATTGCAAACATAATGAGATAATATAACATGACACAGAATCTTCCGCAGCACCTACTGAAATAGCATCGCACCACAGATGATGCAATTACCAATTTTGGAGGTGTAACTGAAGCGGGATACGAAACGACTGCTCTCAAGTTATTGCAACATTGTTCCATTTGAAATGAGTGCAAAATAGAAATGTTTAATTCCTTTTTGGGTAACAAGCCCAACACTGGTGGTTAGAGAGACGACCAGCACCTTGCAACAGGGTGCCAAACTGTGCTGGCAAAAGGATCAAAAGAATATTAGATAAGAGGAATTTAAAAAACACGACACAGGGATTATAGCTGTAGGTTCAAATGTGATTGACTTTGTGCTCATGGAGGATTTTGGGATGTGTGTTTTTCTGGCTGCAGTAATCCATTCTCCTCCTGATGAATTGCAAGTTGGCCGAGGGTCTTTTGACAGGATATGAGATTAGCCACAGGCCATAAGTAGTGTTAGGCTCAGTGTGGCCTGACAGACGTGTGTGTGTGTGTGTGTGTGTGAAGGTGTTTGCACACAGACTGAGGGGAGGAAAAAGAAAGCAACAGACAGATGGTGAGAGGATAAAAGATGCTCTTAAAGGCCAGTGTGTGGTGTTTACCCTGGGGGGGTCGGCCTGCAGGGCAGCCAGGTAGTTCTCCAGGGCCAGACGGCGCCGGTCATTCAGCATGGCCTCCACCCGGGCGAGGTGAGTCTCCACCAGCTGCTGCTTCTCGCTGGCTGCCTCCTCCTCCAGGGACTCCACCATGGCTTGGAAGTGCTATACACAAAAGCATAAACATATATAAATATGCACAACAGAGCTCTTTTAACTTCTACTCTGTAAAAATGTTTTTAAACAGCTTTCGGTTTCACTCAAGCGCCTCTCAGGCTTGTCAGGGGAGTTAGGGACTTATTTAGAAGTCTCCCCGTTCAGACAGTGCCCTAATTTAGCCTTCGAGTGATAAAGATAGAGCAGCCAGGGAATAGGGATCTTTAATGGCACAGGGAGTGAGGGACCCAGGAACTGTAAGCGGCCATATCTCACCCAAACAAAGGGACAAAGGGGGGACTCCCAGGGGGGAGGCTCAGTGTCTTACCTGGATCAATGTCTGCCTCTCAGCCTTGGGCAGGTTCTTAGCTTGGTGATCAGCCTCTTCCCACTCTTTTCTAACCTGCAGGAGAGAGACACGAAGAGAGAAGGGAATGAAGCGAGATGCAAGGTGGTCCTCCTGCTCCTGTTCACTCAGAAGTGTCACAAATCTGCCAATTAGCCATTTTTTTCCAAATGCAGATGGGGAACAACAAAGCGTCGTGAAGAATGTGTAAAGATAAAAGACCCTGAAAGTCCGACCTTGGTCCATGCCATTTTCTTGCATTCAAATTTTCAAAAGTGAGCCAGCCGACGTGCACATTTCCTGGCCTTGAATTCTCTCCTTCATCAGCTGCTCCCCGACAAGCTGAAGGGACTTTTTACTCGAGACTACAAAAATGAAACATGTTCTTATTGGAAATGTTTACATTTATTGCTAAATAATGGGGAATCTGCCTGTTTTTATCCGTTTCCTTCAATAGCTTTCACCTGACGAGCGCTCTCTACGAACAAAGTATGTTCTAAAAAGGCAGTTGTTAAACAAAGGAAAGCAGATTCTGTTTTAAAAGCCAGAGAGCAAAATAATCGATCAATACCACAGAGAATAATAGACAGAGAATAACAGGCTCGACCTGGTAACTCACCCTCTCCATGCGGTTGCGGTGCCTGATCTCCAGCTGCTCCTTGGCCCTCTGGAAGCGACTGTGCTCCTTGTCGTCGGCCGGGGTCTCAAAGTAGATGTCCACATCGTCGGTGGGCTGAGGAGTCGGTGGCATGGCTGCTAATTCAGAGACAGATGGTGAGTGGACAGGGCTGCAAACTGGCAACCAGGCAGACAGACAGACAGAAAGAGGCAGATCCACGCAGACACAAGTAGGCAGAAGGATAAAGACAGACAGACAGACAACGGGCTACAGAGAGAGAGAGAGAGAGAAAGAGAGAGAGAGAGCTGAAAGTGGAATGCAGATTGAAGTTGCACAAAAATCCTCACAGAAGCACTCCTCTCATTGGCGTTCATCCACCCTCAGTAACTCTGATAAATGTAAGAGAATCTGACAGTCTTTCCTTTTGAATTCCTTTCATCTTCCCATCGGCTTTCTGCTGACAGGTCGCTTCTCCAACACTAATGGAAATATCTCTGTTTGACGGCTGGGTCATGTGGGGCGAGGCCAGAGGGCTCTGTTCTGGGTTCCTCGCTGTACAGTCACGCAGAACTTGCTTCCTGCACCGCTGTAAGTCGCAAAAACAATAACGCTCCGGGCTCGCAAACAGAAAGAGACCTCATCGTTTCACCTCACCATCAAAAACAGGAGGCACGGGTTAACGGATAAACGCAGAGCTCCTGCTGTGAACTTTACTGCCTCAGCTCCTAAAATCATTTTATCTCTGAAAAGCAAAAAATAAAAAATCCAATCGCTTATGGCCATGAGTTGTGTTTGAACCGATGAGTCATTGTAAGGTGCAAAAAACGTGTTGGTGGGGTTCTATCAAAAGTAGTGGCAGTGCTCTGTGAGCAGACAGACAGGCTGTTTACAGGCAGACAGACAGACAGATGGCAGGGGTGAACACTGGCAGGCAAACAAAGAAGACAAAACTGTACAAAGTGTGTCTGAAGTTGTATGAATATGAATGAACACTAAATTAAGAAGAAAGAAGGATGTCTTGTTTTTGATTTGGTATTTTTACTTAAAATTTTAATTTGACTTTTGTATCCCAATAAAAATGTACTTGGAAGGTCCTGACCTGCAGTGTGTTACTTGAAATTCTTCTAATATGAAGCCACAGTTTCTGGTAGCCATCAGAGAATCCTGCTTTTCTTGATGCATTACTTTGACTAAAATAAACATGTTTTTCAATTAAAAAAAAATTTCATTTAACAAAAGAAGCCAAATTTCTCAAATGTTCAACACTGTCTAAACACGGGCAGCTGTACGAGACATTAACCTGAAGAAAATCCAGTCTCAAATAGGATTTAATCAGCAGATCTGATCAAATAATGAGTATAAAGAGTATAAATATGAGCAAGCATTCAACTCCAGCTTTCTGAACTTGAAGGTTTCTGTTGGTTGCAGCCCTCAGGGGGAGGAACTGAACAAACTGTTCCCTCAGATATGGATTTGTCTGAAAAATGTTATTCAATATTGTTCTTATTCATTTCTTTGTCTGATATTGTTAATATTAAAGTCCCTCTTTAGTAGAGCAGAACCAAAACTAATGAACCAGTGTGTACCATAAATCCAAACATTCAGATGTATTACGTCATTAAAAATAGTCTATTCAGTGATACAGTGCCCGTAATCATTAATCCATTCATCCACTCAAGCAAAAATACCAAACAGAAATCTGCTTCCAGCTTCTTAAAAGTGACAATTTGATCTTTGATTTAAATCACTGTCAATTAAATATATTTGGATTTTGAAGTGTTGCCCTGACAAAAAAAGTTATCAAATCTAGTAAACTGTGATGGATATTTTCATGCCTAAATAATTCATTAGAAAGCAACTAATACATTATAATAATGAGAATACCCAGTAGCTGCAGCACTTAAAATATCAGTGGAATAATAAAACAATAGAGAGTGATGTGGAGTGAATTCAGTGGTTGTGATTGTTGTGGTGGAGGTTGTAGTAATGTGATGAGTGACAGCTGAAGGCTGTGTTCTGCTTGAAGGTCAGAGACAGACTAAACTATATTACACTAAAGTGTTTTCAGCGAAGAGTCTGCAGCAAACAGAGAGGCGGGGGGGTGCCAAACCGGCCTCTGTCAGGTGAGACTTACTCAGGCGCTTGCACACGGCCATGCAGTACTCCTCTGAGTCGAAATTGTTGCGGTTGCCGGCGCAGCCCCCGTATATGAAGCGCACACACTTCCTCTGGCTCATGTCGAAGTGCCAGCGGGGCATGGAGGCACGGCAGGGGCCGGTCTCAGCCTCCAGGGTGCACACAGCTGCCAGGGGACAGCTCGTTAGATCATCCGGCCACTAGGGGCAGCACTTATTTCCAATTACAAACACAAATCTACCATCGTAACACACCACTGCCACTTCTACAAATATAATCAAACAAAACAAGACATACTGAAAATACTAAAACTCCTTCTGTGCATGATTAGCAGGGTTTGGCTGAATATAAGGCAGGATGTTTTGTCTTTGCATTGATAAAGCAGAACATTGGTTGAGCTGCTGCTGCGAGCTGAAGAAAAGGGGATTTGCTGATGCACACACTTACCTAATTACAGGCTGGTTGAGATTTAAAGTGTAACTGCCTACAGTTTAAAAAGTCAAAAAGGTTTGATTATATCTAAGTGGTAGGCAAAGTGCCAATAAAGGGGGGAGAGAGAGGGGGAGAGGGGGAGAGAGAGAGAGAGACAGAGAGAGGATGGCACATTTTGATTTAAAACATCTCATTACAAACCTTTCACTTCCTGCAGAGACTTGTCCTCATCTTGGCTCTCTGACATTCTGCTGCTCTCTTTCTTCTCCTCATCCTCGTCCTTATCTGCCTCCTCGTCTTCATAGACGTAGTGGTACTCCTCCTCATCTTCCTCTTCGTCTTCCTCCTCCTCCTGTTCGTCCTCGTCCACTGGCTCCTCCTTTTGTGTGGGCTGCTCATCGGCTGGTGTGTCACTGAGGAGGGGGAGGAGGCGGAGGTGATTGAGTGAAGGGGTGGAAGCGAGGAAGAGGAATGATTTATCAAACGAGGCAGAGCAGCTGCCGTAGGTCAATGTCACAACACTTTAATTCATCCAGATGGCCACTAATACCTGCCCTTCGCCAGAGAGCGCATATTACGCTCGCGGTATTTCAAACACACGAACCCCTCGCACACAGCCACAGACTTTGCCCTCCCTCCTCACAACTGCTCACCTGTCCTCCTCATCAACCAGGTCGGTCTCGTCAATCTCCTCGTCCTCTATCTCCTCCTCTTCGTCGTCCTCCTGGGAGGGCAGGGAAGGTGGAGCAGACTCCCCGGTGCGAGAGGAGGGGCAGCACACGTACTCGGTGCCGTGGAACTTGTCGATGCCACAGGGCAGCAGCATGCCGTAGCTGTGCAGCACCATGGAGCTCTTGGCACAGGCCTGACGGGGCAGAAGAAGCAAACTAGTGGTGATGCTGAATGAACAGGACTCCAGACTGATGCTGATGCGGCTGCTGCTGGAGTTTCTTGGCTCCTCACTGCATTAAAGTATTGCGCTTAGTATCATTGAACTTTGACAAGGTGACATTTCTTTAACCTTTATTCATCAGGGGAAAGTTAAAGGACTAAATCGAGGTACACTTCCTGTCTCCTAAGTGGGCGTGGTCCCCAGTCTAATATTTATATATATATAGTATTAAGTAAAGAAACAAGTTTTATTTCAGTTTCACCTTTTGATTCACAGACGGTTCAGCACCAACAAAGAGAAGAGAGTTCAGTGTTGAGTGTCTCGAACAAAGTACAATATTTACTTGGGTGATTATGGGGCGGAAGAATCGGTTTTAATCTGTGCCCACATTCACTTCTCTCACAGATCCAGGAAATGGCTCTAAATCATGACGTCTCCTTTCTAAACCGTCCGTTCTAAACACCGAGTGTGAGTCACGGTGGGAGGAAACTGTGGAGGCTAAATGAATTCAGTCACATGATATTGCTGAGATGCATCTTTATAGATTTAAGATCAAAATTACGACAGATCTTTCAAAAGGGGGGAATCTGTTGAAATGTATTTTAACCCATTATATTCCAAAAGCTGAGTTTCTTCTTTAAGACACTTTTCACCCCAGTTGCACTCGTTCATCTACACAATGTTTACGTTTAAGTCAAATTTTCTTCTCCTGAGTTTCATATTTGTTTTTTTAAATCTTTTTTTTATTATAGTCAAAATAATTAAAAAGACAATACTCAAAATAAAGACTGTCAATTCTAAGATTTGTAGAGATGTTAAACTGAGGCAGCATTCTTTATCCTTTATTTGACCGAACGTGGCGGGTGCACACTGGCTATCTAACCTGCCACCGGTTTTTATTGTATGGCTGTAGTGCTAGTCCCTTTGCAGGTAGCTGACACAGGAACAGATCTACCTACCTACAGAATACAGATAGTGATTTTAGAGCTACTTCCCCTGTCACATACTGACTACAGTGATTAATGGGCCACACTTCCAAAAACGCCATGTAGTCCTTTAACTGGCGTGCTACTTTGCAGCAATGCTGTGCTTCATATAGCAGCGAGGAGGTACTGAGTACAGCTTCAGTCTAACTGATGGCTGCTGAGAAAGTCGAGTCATTTTTCTTACCCAGATTTTCCCACTGGTAAGATTTATTACTGCTTGGCTGCAACAAATTTGTTATTGACTGAGGGCCGTTTGTGCCTCTGGATGTCACACTACCTCAGGCTGCACGGCTGCAGATGATACCCGGGTTCAGGCATTTGTAATGTGTTTTCAGAGAAGAGTAAGAGTCAGGAGGAAGGAGAGAGGGAGGGACAAGAGCAGACGGTGGATGGGCTCAGTGAGCTGCTCATACTGTCATGGTCAGAGTGGCCCCCAGGGGCCGGCTCTGGAGCTGCCCAGGGGGGATTAGCTGCATTACAGCCACAACACTAATCTGATTAGGAGCTGAAATGTGAGGGCTCCCAGTCAGCCTGTGATCAGAGGGCCCTAGAGACTCACAGAGACAGGTGGAAAGACATCAGGGAGGGGAAGAATGGAAAGTGACCAGTGTGACAGGAAGAAGGGACTAAAACGAGTTCAGTTTCATTTCCTTAAAGTTAAGTAGAAGCTTAAGGCTTCCTCCTCCCACAAGACTTCTCTTTTATCTTGGAGATACAGCCTCCCATACTCTTTCCTATGAAGCAGTTCCTTCCTTACCTCTTTGGCCATGCCGTGCCACTTCTGATGGCTGACGCACATGTCCATACGCTCCTTGTGGAAGAACTTGCACTTCTCTGGAACCAGAAGCACGTCACTCACGAACTCGCCCACTGTAACGACAAATCACACGGACCAACATGCCTGTTAGTCACAGCTCCAATCTGTCCAAACGCACCACTCATCGCTGGTCCCTGCTCATCCACACAGACAATTAATCGCCTAGTGGGACTAAAACAGGAATAGCAGATGAGATGAATGAAAAAAGAGCAGAATTCAATAATTCATAGCTGCCTGGTCCTTTACATGTCATTACAGTGGTGTAACAGAAAGGGCATTTGACACTTGAACATCTGTCCGTGCAACTGAAGCCGAGAGGGATTCATCCCTCTTCTATAGCCGCATCTGTAACTCTGCAATCAAAATGGCAGCTGAGAAAATCAGGTTTCACACTGCGACTCTTTGAAGGTGGTCCAGACTCTTCCTGTGAGTCAATGATATCATTTTCTTGATGAATTCAATCAATGTTTTATTCATAGAACAAGCTGACAGAAAGCAGAACCGCGGGGAAACATAAAGACATCTTGTGAATTTCCTATGAATAGTTTCAGGTGGGATTAAGCATATGGTGCAGGGGTCACAAGAAAGATTAAAAAGGACAGTGATTGCTGATGGGCTGGCAGTGTGACGGGGCGCTCAGGTAGAACCGCCGCCATCAGAAACAGATGGAGGAAGAGAGGGAGGGATGATTCGAAGGTTTAGGGGCGAAGTCCAGATCAGAGCGGCTGAGGAATGGGCGGACTGAAAACACACAAATGAGGGTCTAGAGGTTTCACAATGAGGGCTGGGCGCTGTCCAGTAACTGCTCATTTTGTGGTGACCACAACCTCGGCCTGAGGCAGAACCGCTGGAGCACCTCATTCGAGCCCGGCGAGGCAGAGGGGGGAAAAGCAGTGTTTTGGAAAATGAGAGGGTAGGATAGGAAGAGGAGAGCTGGAAATAGCAGAGGACTCTGCAGCTGCTTCTCATCTCCGCCCAGGAGGTACAGTAACACCCCCCCCCAGACCTTCGTTCTCCTGCTTCTCTGGTGGAAAGTAATGAAGTACACTTACTCAAGTACTGTACTTTGATACAGTTTTCCATGTTATCATTAGTTCTGAAGATTGTGACGCTTCTACTACTTCACTATATTTTACGGGGAAATAGTGTTTTTTTAAATTCTATTTATTTGACAGCTATAGTTGCTTTGCAGATTAACATGTTCATATATGCACTGTTATAGCTCACTCAAACTACCCTACAGTATGTTAAGTAGTACTTCCTGACTAGCTATATGCACTTAAATACAAACAGAAAAGCCCAATCCAATAGAATTACATAAAATACAGTGAAAGTGGTCATTCTGCACAAGTTTGAGTGGATTCTGCTGATAACACTTCTTTAATGTGCTCGTACATAAGTGGACTTTGTAATAGAGTCATTTTACATTCTTTTATTGTTACTATTCCTTAAGTAAACTGGTCTGAATATGTCGGTGTCACACTTCCTCTAGCTGACTCTCCCCTCTCTTCACATCCAGAGAAACAGAGAGCGAGTGAGCGTGCTCCGGGGGGGGAGAGCATCATGACTCCCTGTAACCCTCAGCTCCATATCCTGCACGCCGGGTGCTAACTGATTCATTCACTTACACACTCTCTCTTCATTTCATCTCTCTCTCTGTCTCGTTCCCTCACACTCACAGGTTGCTCTGGTTGTGAGGTGGAGGGGGTTTGGAGCAGTCACTGCAGTGGGTGATGGATGGTGGTGTTTGGAGAGCAGCTGTGCCTCCTGCTCTGTGTGTTCCTGTTTGTGTGTAGTTGCACGTGTGTGTGTACGAGAGCACATACTGCTATTTCTCTGTGACCTCCTCTCCACATACTCCATTCATCTGTCTTTCCTTTAACCTTCTGCCTATCAGACAACCTTGCTAATACTTTCCACTCCCCAGACTAGCTGCTCTACTGGCACCTAGAGAATGTGAAGGTAAGAATACACACAACATAACCACGATGCCTTCAGCACTGAGAGGTGACGAATTCAATTAAGCACCAACCAAGGTCTCAAGGAGTTTCCAAACAAAGCCTGCTGTAGTGAAATTTAGTGCAATCAGTATGATATCTAAAAAGATGCTAATAACATGTTCAGTGCATTTAATGATTAAATCTAAACATATTTCAGCACTTAACTATGAGGTATATTAACATGTATAATTGATGATTTGAGTTATAGATGAAAAACATTCAAAATATGAGTTTTTCTACCATTTAACAAACATTAAAGATGTAAAAACTGACATGGCGTGTTAGTTAGTGTTAGCTCCTGCCATACAGTTTGAGAATGATAGCAGGTTGCAGTCGTGTGCTTTGATTTTTGGCAGTGTGGCTACCCTTTTCATTACATTTGCATCATGGATTGTGCCTTCAAAGTGGAAGAAATACAATCTGCCACCGTGAAAGAGTTCCATGGGGGAGACATGACTAAAACCAGGAGGTAGCTGGAGGTTGATGTTACATAATCAAAATAACATTTTCATTTAATTCCTGAGTTCGACTCTCAGCTCACGCAGAGAACTTTTCACTTTTCAACACTGTATTACTTCCCTACGCCTTACCTTTAGATAACCTATCACATATCTTAAATGTGCGATACAGTCACATAATCTTGTAATTGTGAAGGAATGTAGTCGTGAAACACTGTTTCAAAGCCCAGGTTCATTTCCAGAAGCAAATGAGTGCATGGAGCCAGAGGGGTGGTGCTCTGACACAAGTTTGTATCCATTATCAACTTATTCACAATCACAAGACTCTGTTGATATCAGTGAGTAACATTGTGTGCCCTGCCCTTTTGTTGAAGTAACAACAGGCTTAGTCAACAGGAAAGGCAAATCATGTGTCATGTCCGTAAATATTACAAATTCAATTCCACTTCTTACCAAAACATGGCCTTTAATCCTGAAAAAAAAAACTACGAGGTAGAAGATCGCAGCTAAGAATAAGCCTCAATTTGCCTGAAGTAAGTGTGATGTATTGCTGATAGCTACCAAGTGAAATGTACATTTCCTTATAGAGATCCTTATAAATCTGTTTGCATGCTTGTCTGTGTTGTTCCAGCAAGTTTCCCCCCATGATATAGTCCCTGTGTAACAGTCTGCCACGCAAGCTAACCACCACACTCAGTTACACATCTGCCACTGACTGTTCTCACAGTTCCAGACATAATAATAAAAAAAGTCTAAAATAATCCTCTGCTGTTCGACAAAGACATCATGCTGCAGGGATTAGAGTGCCATGGAACAAAAATCACATTCATTTGCACAGCCATTGTTTGGGTACAGGAAACACGGAGGGATTGTGGCTCTGTGACTGAGCCTTTTCATGGCGAGATGGGATACAACATAACCCATCTCTCTTTTTACACTGAGCTCCTTCCTTAGAGCGTGCATTATTCATATAAACCTATTAACTTGACATGGGTGCTGGTCTGGCCCTTTTAATCATATCCTCCAATCTATAGCCCACCTCCCTTCGGTCTATTTAATTTCTTTTTGACTCTACTACAGTATAATTAATGTACACTGATACATTTAAGGCAGAACCTCGGATGTCCATTTCTCAGGAAGACATCACAAATAATGAATAATTCAAAAGCACTCTTCATTGCACTTGATGTGACAGAGAGGCTTGACAAATAATGGACTGTAGAGGTGAGGCGAGGTGAGGTGGCAGAGGCATATCATGGCTCAAAGCATATGATCAGAGCCCTCCAATTAAGCCCCTAACATGCTCCATTACATTATTAAGCAGAAACCCTCTCAATAGCCTCTGTCAGGCCAACACCTTATGTTCATCTCTCATTCTCCATCTGTCTCCTCTGTTCGCTCAGTTCAGACTCCTCATTTGAAACCCAGCACAGCAGCAGAGAGGGCCTTTAAAACAAAAACAAGTGCAAGAACGAGCAATGGAGTTATTTAATTATGCCAGTGGAGGTTTTAATGTTTAATGGCACTGTTGCTGGATCACAATGAGAGGGTTGTTGATGGATGCAACAGAGAAGAGTTCAGAGGCTATCAGGTGTGGCAGGAAGTCCGAGGGAAACAGCTTCAGGGTGTGAGACGAGAGCAAAGCAGATCTGCATGTGAACCTCTCTCATCTGTATTCCTGTCTCAGCTGCTGAGTGACCACTCCAGTTGTGGTGTTTGCTGTCCCATGAATTTCCCAAAAGCCTCCTCTCTGCCTTCGCCAAAAATGCTCTTGAACTGTCGCCCATTTCACAGTCCAGTGCAACTGCTAATAGCTTTTTCATCCCAGAATGCGCGACAACTCAATCAGTAAGAGGCTTTCGGACAGAGGAAGGGTGGCGGGAGTGTTTGCAGCATAGAGGAAGATGTTTTTTCCTTCCTGACATAGCACGAGTACAGAGAGGAGTCTTGTTTCAGAACTCTAATTCGCTGTTATTGCAATCCTCAGAGGCTGCAGGAGTGTGCTGTGTTTCTGTAAGTTAGGGAGCACAGAGACGTGTGGCCTCCAAAGTCTGAGGCTCTATCTGACATTTAATAAACCAGAATATAGCCATGTTGCCACAGCTGATTACAGTGATGCTGCAGGAGACAGAGGAGGGAGAGAGGTATGTGTGACGGCACAGGCGCATGGAGAAATGGGGAGTAATAAAGCAGGCCTCCTCACAGACCTTCCTCTCACTGACCCTGTGTGAGTTTACGGCCACTGTCTGAGGGAGAAATAAGATTGTGCTTTATTGCTCAACAAGCCTCCCCCTGAATAATAGCTTTTCCCCCTTTGCCATCCGTTCTGAGAGACATTAGCTCCCATCCAGCCTGGATCTGCTCAATCTGCAGCTCAAGGCCAGGATTAGTCAACTGAATCAGACTCCAATATTGCTCCATGTCACCTCTGCCTAGGGCTAAGATGTATCATAATCACTTCTTTCTCTATGTTGAATAAAGGGCTAATGTAGAAGAGGGGGGACAATGGAAAACACCTGACATGAAGGGCCATTCACAGCCCTCTAAGTGGTTTCCACCAGCCCTTGAACTACTCAGTGTACAAGCTTACCTAAGCATTTGTAAGGCACCACAATATGGGCGTGCCCTTTGCACACCTTCTTCTCCTTCTTGCACCAGTTCTCAATACGAATTGGCTGGTTGGCTTCCACCACGTTTGTGATTTGGAGCTCTGGATACATCTGTTGGAACAAGAAGAAGCAGAGGGTGCAAATTAAATAAAGAGAGAGGTATTTTGTGACTGTGAGCGAGAGAGAGAAGGTGTGATAAGTGGAGCTTCAACAAGATCCTTTAAGCCACACTTTATACTCTATAGATGCCATCTGCTCAGCCATGAAAGAGCATGCAATTCACACTTTCCCCAAATGTCATCAAAATGTCATCAACAACTGCAACTGACGCTTGTGGGGAAGGCTGCTTGAAAATGTGCTCTGACACTCTCTAACCTGAATCTCATGTTTATTTCAACAAAATGAAACTTGCCTCATTTATTTAGTCGTTTCCTTGCTATAGTTAATGCTTTCATAGGAATGACATCCACCTTTGCTGCGGTGCAGAGGCATGAATTCTCATCTAAATCTCTGCAAGAAAGCTATGTCACGTGATCTTGCCCAAGTCGAGGGTCTAACGACAGAGGGGGTCGTATACTGTACAGATTGTAAAGCCCTTTGAGACAGATGTGATTTATGATACTGGGATATATAAAGTAAAACTGACTTGACTTCTTCCTGTGCCATGGCTCTCGGTTGAACAGACTTTGTTAACATGGTTAGCTAGAAAAGCAAGTGCAGCAATGAGTAGCAGCACATAGACAGCATGTCCAAGCAGTGCAAATGTGCTGGTCTTAACATCTAATACTAAACTTGATACCATGAAAGTGTTATATTTAAATTTGTAAAATGACTAAATCTACTTTTAAAAGGAAATCTAAAATGTTTTACTTCTGTGTATGTGTGAGCACTTCACCCTCCAGTCATTGTATTGGTTGCAGCTATGATGACAACCCACTTTGTCTGCACTTGTCTAACTGAGTTTGGTGCTTGAATTTCAACATCTATGTGAGACTTATAGACAGGAGATGAGAGATGTGCCACAGTAACTCACCTCCTGGCAGTACTGCAGCACGCCCTCTTTGGTTCCTACGCAGCTCTTGGTTCCAGATGGGTCTGGTTCCCAGCGGCCGGTCTGAATGTTGACATGCATGTTGAGCTTTCCGCAGAACATCGCCACCTGTGGCTCGGCCACAGCAAACCCTGTGCCTGCATTGGCTGCTAGCGCCTGCAGAAAGAGAGAGAAAGAGAGAGAGAAATGGGGGTTAATGCAATCAATCATTATAAAGCCCATAAAAGCTGGGGAGTATTATGACTTTAGACACCGTCTGCCCCACTTGATTTTCTCATAAGCTTTGAGTCTGACACAGGAGCCTGCTGTGAAGTCTGAACACAAAGCAGGTTCATCTCATGTACTGCACTAGATGTGATGGAGCAACATCAGAACTGCCTCCACGCTGCAGAGGAGCTCAGACAGGAGACAAATGAACTACACCTTGGGAATGTTTGGCTAGGTTGATGGTTAAATGAGAAGGGGTTTGATTGGATGTACATTGACTGGCTGAGAAGCTGCATGCAGAGAACAGGGGAGAAGACCAAAGACAGCTGCAGTCCGTCATGCCTCACAAACCAGGACATTCCTAGTTGAGGGCAGAGCTTTGCTCATCCAGGCCTCCTGGGACTAAACTCTGTCCACAAAGGATGGATCATTTATTCTTCGAGGTAAACACTGATGATTCCTGATCCACTATCAGTTCTTCTGTACAAACATATTTTTTGAGATACCATGGAGTTGGTTGCGAAATCTTTGTGATTTTGTACCACAATTCTGCATCTTTGTTTACCTCCCAACCCACTGAACATGAGAGGAAATCTGCTATCTCTCCTCCCTGTTGACCTTCCTGTCATCATCTACTGAACCCTGCAGGTCCTCCTTCAGCAAGCTGGAAGCAGGAACAGAGTCTGCGTGTCCTATCGCTCAAAATAACTCACCACTCACTATAGAAAATGGACACCAGCAGTCTAACTACTGTGTAATCAGCTTCCACACGATTGCCTTTCAAATGACACGGTGTAGTGCTAGCATCAGTCCTCACTCCTCAATGAGACAATTACTCTCGGCCTGCTATCACTCGCCTGATGCTAGGGGTGTCACAGCAAAAAGCGAAATGAGATGAATCACCCAGCCGATGTAGCTCTGCATGCCAAACTATCCCAAAACACACACCAGGGAGCTCCCAGACAGGAAGTGGAACGGAACTGATGCCCTCTTGATTGTCATAATGTCATCAGGGCGAGTAAACAGGCTTCAGCCCCAGAGAGAGATCAAGGGAATGAGCGGTCGGACTGAAATGTCTGACCGTTTGCTTGGTCCTCGGCCTTGAAGAGACGCCGGCAGAGGTGGCCAAGGAGAAAACAGCTGAAGAGGGAGACTTGAGAAACAGTGTTAGACCAACATCTTCGTCTAATTCTGCGCAGGCTCCAGGGCTGTTAATGGGCGCAGAACAGTGTAGAGCGAGGACAAAACAAGTGCTGCGTAATCAGCAGTTGGCTGTAGTGTGTGATGAGCCGCAGAGCCAGCCAGAGCTGAGTCTGCACGCACGCACGCACGCACACACTGAATACAGCTCCAACAACACACACACACACACTGAATACAGCTCCAACACACACACACACACACACTGAATACAGCTCCAACACACACACATTCACTGAGCCGCACAAGCATATTGGTGCCCACACAATCATAAAACACACAACATACATGCATACAACCACACAGGCATGTGTTCTGCCATGTAGGCAAGCAAACACACACTGGACTGCCACAACAGCCTCAGATCCAACCTCATTTCCCCTCCTTCCTCCATCTCTATGTCTTTGTCCTGCTCCACTCCTCCCTCTCTGCACCACCACAGGCTTGTTTGCTCTCCTCCCTCTCATTCCTTTGTGAGATTGGCTCGAGTTTTATGAGAAGCAGAGAGGTGGGGAGGAAACCAGGGACGCAGAGAAGGGAGGAAGACAAGAGAGGCAGCGACAGCCCGACCACAATTGGACTCTGCGGCTGTGGAAGAACAAGTTCTGGGGTCTTTTCAACACCTCGTTGACTCCACTAAAGTGATAAAGTCTCAGTGTCTTTAATTCTTCAAGTGCAACAATGGCTGCGTGGAGGTGGTTGATACCACCGCCTTAAATCGTGCGTGTTTGGTAGTTAAGAAAAGAGCTGCTCTTCCAGACGTGCACAAGGAGAGTCACAATGGGGGGCAGCAGAGACACACACACACACACACGGCTTGAGGGGGAACAGCAGTGCAGACGAAGAGATTTGTCTCCTCCGCGGTCCCTGTCTTATCACCAGCATTACCTGAACCAGACGGATGACTGGCCTCAGGAAAAACAGACTGTGACATCCCCAAACACAGACACACACTACTGTAGGAGACACAATCAGCTTTGTTCTTTAGACAATGTCTCATCTCGAAAACAACTGAATTTCTATGTGGTCGTGACTCAGTCTTGGACGAATTTATTTCAAGACTAGTCGAGCACACAGCTGGACTGTCATCGCCACACTTTTTTTTATATCCAAGATCGATTTGTTCCGTCGGCCAGCGAAGGCCGGTGAAATGGAATCAGAAGAAGAAAAATGAGAAGAAATAGAAGTTACTCTCAGACTCAGGAGGGAACTGTGGCTGAATACAAACTACAGTTAGTTGTGGATCAGAGTGTTTTTCTTCTTTACTGTGATGTGATGTAACTGAACTTCCTTAAAGGGCATGTGAAATAATGTTGACAGTAATTTGTCTTTTGTGTTTCCACATGAAACAGATGTGCGGGGCAGGACTCCATGCTAACATTTTACAGTTCAAAAGCAGTCAAACAAAAACTGCAAAACTGACACCAACGGTAGCCCTTGACGACCACTTATCTACTTTAGTTGGTTGATCTATTTCTAGTGCAGAAAGCTGCATGATACTGATGATCCTGGTGCAAACCAACACCCACATACACACCATAAGGCTCATGTAGCTGCTAGTGTTAATTCAGATTGGTAGACCTGAAGGTTTTATAAGACAGGAAGGGTTGGCTGGATCGCCCCAAGGACTCTGATCAAATTTTACTCACTAGGATAAATAAAGATGAGTCATCAACAACATTTTGACAAGTTACAGGAAGAGAAAAGGGCAGCAGGTGGAAGCAAACATATACAAAATGTATCTTTTGACAGATAAACATAGTTTTTAGAGACATAAGTTAATAACAAGGTATTTTCATGATTTCCCTCCTCTTATGAGAACCTCTTATTCATCACCATAATGTCTGAAACATTAGCAGATACATTTACAGTTGACTGTTCTGGTTTCTCTCGACTCAGACTGGATAAGCTCTGGTGTCTCATTCGCAGCACTGACACGCACAAACACACAGCTAATGGAAAAATATGCCGCCACACCTAACAGGCGTAAGTCATCGAGCATCCATCTCTCATAACTGAGTCACCATGAGATGTTACATCATGTGTGAGTGTGAACACCTGCTGCTATGTGGAGGCTTAGCGAGTCAGAGGGAGAGACAAAAGATGGACGTTGGGAAAAGGGAGAGGCAGTGAGACATGAGGAAAGATCTGGCAAATGTCGTAAATAGACAACGGCAGCAGGAAGCATGTGCTGATTGGCTCACGTTCCGGCTCGACATATTACTCTCAAATGAACGCAGAGATGCAAAAAAGAACGGCGTGACGTGGCAGGAACACGGGAGAGACAGGCCTGCCACCGCAGACGCTTGTCAAAAGCTGTGTGGGCTGAGGATCATTTAGCTCGTTTTTACTCTTTACAGCAAACACACACTAGTCTGTCGCTGCTGTCCCAGTCTGCCTCCAGCACGCAAACATGTTTTATTAGCCTGCTCTGTGTGTCGAGCCAAGTTCCACAGAAAACAAGCTAAGACACGACAGCACTTTGTGAAATAGGGCATGGAACATCGCATGCACATCGCAAGCTCACTAGTTTACAGTACATTGACAATCATTTTGTGATGCATATATAAATATACACACACAAACACAAAATGTTTTTCCTTGTTGTAATACAGTGTTCACAGTGTCACACCTATCTTAAAAATAATTAGAAACATTGAATTTTCTGCATGATTATTTCCTTTCACTTCTTGCTGCGGGTGATTGACAGCGAGCAGAATGTAAATGAGTGCATTCGTGTGAAAACTTTAAACTTAGAACAAAAGTACAGAAAGGGAGAAAATGGAGCCTGATATCTTTATGCAGACACCAGCAGGCATAACGGAAAAAGGAAAGTGCAACCAAGACTATAAACTCCCCCCAAAAAACACAGGTAGTATTCCTTAATGAGGTTTTCGAGAACCCCTCCTGGGACCAGTACGGGTCAGTTATTTCATGGCCCTACCACACAGCATCTGGGCAAGATCCAAAGAAGCTAATCCAATCTGTGTGTTTGTGTGTGTATAAGGCTGTCAGTGGGTGTGTGTGGTCTCAGGTCAAACACCAAGACGATAGCTGGGAAAAGAGAAATAAATACACGAGGGCCATAATGTTGAAACCACCAGGATTAGAGCCTTTGTGATGATCCTCCAATACAAACACAGAGACTTTAACTTTAAAATAGCCAAAATAAATTGTACACAACATCCCTCTGTGAGCAGACGGTCTAACGAACAGGTGAGGCGCCGTGTCTGGCTGGATTTCTGACAAACATGTCTTCTGGTAAATTGCCTGTGTTGCATGCAAAAACAGCTCCACTGTCAACTGGTCTATAAACCCTGCAGGCCCCACTGAGCGATGGCAACTAGTCTAATTTTGGCAGAGGTATGGTGAAGCCACCCTCGCAGTCTAGCCCTTATAAAAGCAGCTCCAGAATGAGGCAGCGGTCTGCACACATGGGTTCCCAGAATGCTTAGTGTCCATGTGACTCCGTAGAGAAATGCCTGGCACCGTTAATCCACCTAATCCTCCCTGTGGTGACTTAATACTTAAACAAGATAGGCAGTGTTGAGAAGGCCAAACACATGCACAGGGATACAATCTATACACACAAGACATAAAGACATAAAATTCAGATTGAATTTCTTATTGCTTGCAATAAAAAGTGTTGATCTGTATGAAATGTCCACTGCTCATTACGGTGTTGCGCTAATATGTAGAGGGGAGCAATTGCAGCATTTTTATTTCTTTATTAGCTTCTATTATATATTTTATGTAACAGCTTTTAATATTGCATGTGCTTGTTTATCGCGTCTTGTGTTTGTTGCTTTTGTAACAAGAACAACATATATTATTTAACACCCAATTAAACAAAATAACCACAATATGTATGCAGAGATTTGAGTCATTGCTCAATGCATGCTGTATTACTACTTGTCTAAAGACATGAAAACATCCCATGAATACGTCTTGGTGTTATCAGCTGCTCAAAAATGGAGGATAGTGAAAAGAAGAAATGTTTTAATACCCTTTAATAACATCATTACTGTGAGTATACATCAGCACAGAAGGATGTAGGGCAGCCTACGGCTAATGTTGGCTCTAAAATGAAGGAAATGGATGGACTTTAGAGTGCAACTTAACTCAAGCTGCATTAACTGCAAGATCATTTGACATGAAAGCTGCTGTGCTGTCGCTGCAAAGGAGAGAGTGGTTTCCCACCACTGGTCGCCCTGCTGCTGCTTTCCACACAAGGTGTTGTATTTGCTTCACTTTGTGCCGACTGTGGATGAACCTGGATGTTTACATGAGCTGACGGTGTTGGAGCTGGGTGAGAATACCCGAGGTAATGTACACAAGAAAGGTTTGAGACTTAATCAAAGCACATATGATGACTTAACAGGTAGTGACATTTCTTTTTAAACAGACAGGTCGCCATTTTTGATATTTTCATAATCAATTGCTGATTTAGATTTGTTTTGACTATGCATTGTCAAACATTTTAACATGACTGAAAAATGTAATGATTATATAAATAGTTATTTTTACAGGTCAATAAACTAATCCACTCTAGAACAGGAAGAAACTACTATGAGTCATATTACCAAGTAAACAAAATGTCATCTACTCTGATAACACTACTCATATTATATCAACACAGTTTCTGTCTATTACAGGCCACCATAGGTGCTTCGCTGCTCAGTGAAGTACCATTGATCAATATCCATACACACATGCAAACCCACACATGGAGGACGTGACATCGTGACTCCACCGACACCATCACTACACCAACAGCACACCAGCACCAGACAACAGGTGAGAGAGGAGCGGGGGTGGGCATTCAGCAGCAGAGGGACACTGACATTTCTCCACTGACCAAACTCCTCCACCTCCCTCCACCTTCAAAAGGGCAGACAGTAAAAACAGAATAATAAAAAGGAAAAAGGTGTCATGTTCTTAGACTGTGAATCAAAAGGGCAACCCCCTCACTGCAATGCAAATGAGCCCCTCTGTCTGAGTGAAATGGCCTTTTGTCTTCACCATTTGAAGTGTCTCAGGACTACTCTGGAATTGCCCTATGAGTCACCGCTCCAAACCCACAAAAAAACACTCCCACAGTTTGGGGAACAGTGGAGTCCAGTCTGTGACACTTTGGCTCCAAAGACAACATCCTAAAGCTGTGAGGTTTACAGTCCAACGTGAACTGTGTGGGACTCTTCTTTGTCTTTAAAGACAGACGTCGCTCACTTTCCACTTTAAAAATCAGTCTCTTCTCTTAACAGTTACAATTCCAGGGGAATGTGTTTAAGTGTAAATTGAAATGTCTAAATAATCTTGTACTGTTCTGACCGTTGCCATTTCAAACATTTACATACAGTTTCAACTGTAAAACAATTCTCTAAATGTGTTTATGGAACTGCTGAGGTTAATCTGTAAGCTTGTGGGTGTGTCCTGTATTTGTTAGAGTGTGAGGTGACGGGGAGAAAGCTCCAGAAAGCGGAACATTATGTTTCTGTGCACTAGCGGTCACCTCTGCGTGGCTCATTAACCCTCCCATCATTCATAGCCAGACAGCACCGGACAGGAGAGGAAAGTCTGCTGTTCATCCTGCCCCGCACTGTCACAGGGGAGCGGAAAAACACTGTCAGCACTGACCCAACGCCCACCGTCGAAGACAATGTCAGGGCCACGACACGCCGGTGCCAGCCCCGGTTCAGATAGTAAGCCTATTTGTAATCCTTTCCGCTCAACCTGTGCTTGATTGAACATGCCTTTGTTAATGAGACTACGTGGAGCTGCTCCAAAGTGCGAAACAAGGGAAGCACCATTGACACAACCATGTCCTATATTTCTTTTCATGTGTTGAGCCAAAAAAAAAAAAACCCATTCAGACGGGAACAGGATTTGATGGAGGTAGGAGAACCGGGACGTTTCTACCTGTGACTCCTGATACTCTGGAGTGCTCTGCTCATTAGATTGGCCTGCTGCTTTGTCAGGAGCTCATTTGGATTTGAACTGTACGGCTCTCAAGTGCGAGCAAATGTTTATTTGGCTAGACACAGTCTGCAATCCTGAGCCGGTCTCCCTTAAAGACATTACACCGGGGACCAATGAGATGAATGTGCTACTTGTTGTTGTTTGTGTTGTAGCCCTGACTACTACTAATACCACAACTACTACCACCAATAACAACAACTAACATTAGTATCAATATAACTGATTAAATTAAGAGAATACCACTTTAAGGATAAAACATATAGAAATATGATTCAAAGTATTAAACCCCATCTCCTAAGTCTCCTTGATTCCTATCTCAATGAGGGTGGTGGTGTTTGTGACCTCTTTTGCCTTTTTAGTTTACTTGTTCTCAGACTAGGTAAATGAAAATTGATTGTGTATTAACTGCAGTGTAAAGTGCATAGTGTTTTGTGGTTATTATTTACTGTGTTATTTTTGTACGTGTCCCACCGTGAAATAAACCCGACTAACAGTTTCCGAGCTATGATTGAGTTGCAACCTGATCTCACTGAGCACCGCCTGGACGTCACCAGGCTCAGTGGAGGCAGATGAACAGAAACGAGACGTGTTGCTAATTAAGCTCCAGCTAGAAGATGCGTAGCAGCTCGCTGGTTGCAGGGGAACAGTTGTGGTGATTGAGTGGCACAGGTCTGCCTGTGTGTCAGGGCGAGATAACATGGCCTCTCTCCAGCTTATAGTGAACAGACGTGAATGACGACTTGTTCAAATGGCCCATCGCTATGGAAACCTTCTACAAAAGCATCCCAGCTATTCACACAGAGGAACATTGAGGCTGCGGAAGAAAGAGGCAGCGGGGAAATAGAGAGAGGAGGGAAAAGGCGAGGGTAAAAAAGAGAAACAGATTGAAGAAGTGGAGCAGGGAAGAGAGAGAGAGGAGGAGGGAGATAGATAGTCAGAAGCTCACAGCGACAGAGTGGGACTACAGGAAGGAGAAAAGAAGAGGGGGGATTCAAAAAGGAGAAGGAAATAATGGAGAAAGAGGGAATGGGGCCACGGTTGTGAGAGACTTGCATATGAGACAGTGTGGCGGACGGGGGGGAGAGATGGGAGGCATAGTGACAAAGATTGTGTGAATGGCACCGAGGACGACACTCACAATAACAGCTGCTCTGCCCTGTTCGGTGCATTCAGCCACACAGCGTCCTTGTGTGCAAAGAGCAAAATGACCCTCAGCTCCAGAGGGTCGCACATATCTGCCCTGACACAAACACACACAGCAGACGTACAGTAAACAAAGCCACGTCTGTGCTCAGCACCCTCCTGAGCAAAAAACGGTGCCCATCGCCATGGCAGTGGGCGTAAGTGTGTTCAACAATGTCGCTCCCCATGACGAGCAGACACTTCGCCAAGTGCCAGTGGTTTCTCTGCAAATACCCCGGCACGGCCGGAGTTCAGTCGGATGTGTTTGTAGGACGTGTTGCAGCGAGTTAGTGCCACAGAGGAGGTTCCATGTGAAACAGGTGAGTCTGCCTCTGCAGTGTTATGTGACACTGACATGCAGCTCCATGCACCCGTAATATATTTTTCAAACATTAACTAACAGCAAACTTGGGTTTGTTATTTAGAAACAAGTCAGTGAAGTGAAGATCATCTGCACCAGACTTTCATTTTACCAAGAAAACCGGTAGATTAAACATCATTAATGTATCGATATGTAATAAAATAATCAATTCAGGAATAAAACATTTCCCCACTCCTCGAATAAATCTCACCCATCAAAATGTACACAAAGCTCCCAGAGATTGTAGTGCTGTTAGGCAGCAGGGGCCCCGTTAGTGGCCCTTCAGTCACTTTCAATCAAAGCCTGAAAATGCATCTCTTCAAGAAGAAACTCATGTCACACTCTCATCGCTCAGTCACATCCTTTCTCTCTAATCTCTCTCTTTCTCTGCTTGTTATAAACTGCTCCGACAAAGAAGACGCCTTTGACACATCTTAGCTCATACTTTTTCTCCTCATAAAAAGATCATTTTATTATCACGAGAACATCGTTGGGGCACCGTGGCCCACTGTCAGCCCTGCACTTCTTACTGTAGGCTGCCTTTAATCGTTGTGATCTCTTAATTATTCTACGTGTTCCTTTTAAGTGACTGTGTGGACAAGAGTCAACTAAAAGCCTGCCATGTAAATGTAAATGTAGTGAAGTGCAGAGATACTAGGCCAAGAGAAGAGAAAAACACTGTTAATTAGAGCAACGTACTTTTTTCTTCTTCCAGTGGCACACTGCCTTTCACTGGGGAGAAGGTGTGTCTGGGCTATTTATAAGTGGCTCTAGTTGGTGGGCCAGTGGGGTCTTGTCTTGCAGGCCTGCCCTCACCAGTACAGCGTGCTCAGATAGAGAGAAATAAACTCGAAACATGAGGATAACACTACGGGGTTAAGTAGCATCATCCTAATTAGAACCATATTTCATCTTAAGAGGTTTTGTAAATGAGAGCTCAGAGGGGCTTTTAAGGCAAAGTAGATCTAAAGGTAATATATTATATTCTCTTTAATGAAAATTCTGCCAGAAGACTGATCAAAAAAAAGAAGGTAATAATAACCTGCTTGTGTGGCATTCATTTATTTTCACTGTCAAATGAGGGATTTCGAGTGATTCTGATGTACAATGGAGTGCTCTCACAGCGGGTTCACACTGCCACTATCCTCATTATATTGTGGGTAGTGAAAAAGCCTGATGATATCTGTGTCATTATTTCATTACTAGTTTTTGAACAATATTGTCTTTAAATATTGCAGAGTTAAAACAGGGCAACACATCAACTGTTGTTTTGAGGGGGTATTTATGCTGTACTGTAGGCCAGGAGGCTGCGTGCGTGTGACCATTGTGACACATGCTGTCTGCAGCCGATTTCTTTCACCTGCCAGTAATGAGCTCTAGCAGCTGTTCAGACCGACAGACTTCTAACACAAAGCAGGGGGCGTTGGCACGGCGTGTTGCTTCAGGTACTCCAGGGAACACGAAATACAATCATAGTCCAGTGGAAGGTTTTATCAGATGACAAAACACTGGACAGCTGCATTATTTAATCTTGACACTGAAAAATATGGTAATAACTACGTTACGACGTACGACCTTGCGTTGTTTGTGTGTGTTGGCACCCCCCCCACTGCGTTTTTTTCATGCAGGGCTAAAGACGGCCTTAGAGTTGTAAGGGCAGCTCACCTGTTTCACACCTGTTTCCCACGATACATTGCATTTGTTGGAATGCTAAGCCAAGGCAGAAGTACCGCTGCCAGGGAGGGAGCTAATGACCGAGAAAAGTTCAAGTGTGTTGACTTGTTCACAAAACACACATCGCCTGAGTTTCCTTGGTCCCTGAGGTCTGATAGAAAGAAGGAAATTGACTTCAAGGTTCTTGGTTTTTTTTGTTTGCACTGCCAATACACAGTTTGATTAATCAGTGAAAGTCTTTGTGGGAAACTTCACAGAAAACTGTTCTGTTGAAGTTTTGCTGCATGAGCACAGAATAACCCATTAACTCGTGCAAAGTGCGGCTCAGATATTTATAATGCAGGTCCTAGTGACCAAAGGACAGCCAGTCATGGGAAACAATGTCTGTTGGTACGGATAGCTAAGCCACTCTGACATGACAGGGCAAAGGTCGTCCCTTCTCCTCATTTTAAACCCTTTCCTCTTCCTCACTTCACACAGTTATTTTCAATCTGACACATTTTCTTCCTGCGTTGTCAATACTGTGTGGTCTCGCCATCTTTGTCTCAGCTGTTATCTGCGGCGTGTCAGACAGTCAGACAGACAGAGGTGCTGTTCAGATGCCCGCTTGTGTGCCAACACGCTCCGAGTGACATCAGGATGTCTGCTGCATCTTGTGTTTCATTATTCTTTTATTCTGAGGGCAGGGGCTGCCAGTGAAGCGAGGAGAGCAGGGCAGAGCGGGAGCGAAGAGCCATTTCCCCCACGGCCCCTCTTGACACAGATTTCAGGCAGCACGCATCTCCCTGGAATATTACTCCTCCCCATCCACCTCTCCATCCCCATCGCACACAGCCTCGAGGGTCATCATAATATTGCATTTGGTTTTCCCTGCCTACCTGGTTAGATTAGGTAGATGCAGGGCAGATTGGTTTCTAGCTGGCTGAGGAGCAGGAGGCAGAGAGGACGGGGATGAAAGGGAGGAGGAAGCAATGGAGCAAATTTGTTTCGATTCTGCTCGGGGGAAATATTTGCAGTGCGAATTTGGGAAGAGACACGTCAAGTGAGAGCAAGAGCTTGACCACAGCTTCCTTGTTAGTCCAATCACTGTCAAGAGGCAAAAGAACACAGTAACAAAGATGGGCTGAACGGGAGACGCAGGGCAGAAAAGTGTGACTATTATCCAATAAAACATGGACTCTGCTATCGGTCTGAATTATCTCAGTAATTATCCACCATGAAAAATGTATCTGCTCCTCTCGGCTTGGCTTGTACAGAACAGCATCGAGCCGTCACGCTTTAAAAAAGATAAATAAAGACAGCACCAGACTCAATGAATTGTTGATTGCTACTTAATTGCTGCAATTCTGACTGAGGGCTTTTTTAATTGAATTTGAATTGCCACTATCATCAAATGTCTCATATGCAAATTCAACTAAACATGCCAAAAATTCTAGTGTACCGTTGTTTGCAGAGAAGGTTGGTATACGAATTAAAGTCAGTCAACAGAGAAATAACTGATCACCGTGTGCTGCGGCGATAAAGAGATAATTACACCGAGGGTTTTACCCAGAGCTTGTTGTTTAGTTGCTAAGCTACGCAGGTGCATAATTGCATAAATAAGTAGCTGGAGTGTAAAAACTATCTCTTGCAGGAAGCAGATAATTGCTTTTGATCTTAGGGTAATGACTCGAGTACTGTGATGATTGAGGTCCATTTTTAGGTGATTTCTTTTGCAGCAGCCTCACAGCTGCATGGCATGCTGATGATAGGTTGGAGCATGCCTGCCCCTTCTGCAGAGCTCCTGTCAGTACAATCACCCATTCTTCCTTTCTGCCCACTAAAAGCTCTCTGCATGAGCAACCCCTTCAATCCTCCATCTCCCTCCTTTCATCTTGATTCACTCTGGGCAACTCTTTGTGCAGCTCTCTCCTCTTGCCTCAACTATCTCTATACATTTACCTCTCCACCTGCTTCTCTCTCTCTCTCTCTCTCTCAGAGCCATGTGAGCTGGCGACCCTCTCAGCCCTCTCTATCCGGGCTTACTGTCCACGTGGACTAGAGCGGATTACATTCTTGACATCACTGTGCCAGATGTTTCTGACTAAAATAGACATAACAACTAGCCTCAACACTAAGTCAAACAATGCATTTAGTCTAAACTTGACATCCTTTTTCCCATTTCTGCTTGAGCAGGTTCCTCTACTTTAATAGGAACAAGTCGCTTTTGCCTAACGATCCCCCGTTTCCTTCGTCTCTTTAATTGGAATCAGAGCTGCTGTCTTTATTACCTTGTTCAGGAGACAAAATTGACTAGCTTTTTCTTGTTTTCACTTCATTGCTTCCTTTCTCCCCCAAAGCTTGTATTTTTCTCTTCTTCCGAGAGCCGATAAGCCGCCCACTGTAACATACACATTAGCATGATTAAATTGGCCATTGCCTGTCCATTCATTAAAAGCCTCTCTGTGCTGGGTGGGAGGTCTTTCTACTGGATGAGTTGAGCAGGAGAGGGACGGGCTGTGTGTGTGTGTGTGTACATGGTGTGTATCGTTGTCATGTGTGAGTCTAAGCCCACCATCACCATAGCAGAGAAGTTAATGGGGGTTGCGGGGGTATTTCTGACACAGTGCGGGCGTTCCGAGGAGACCTTCAGGTGTTGTGATGGAAAGACGGCCGGTTGAGAAGCTGATAGCTGGGTGGGGAACAGTGTGCGGTGGGCTCGGCTCTGGCAGGGGCCACACAGGAGATTTAGGGCTTAGGCGATTGTTAGACGGGGCTCAGTTTGTTTTGAACCATGGGCCTGTGTTTTCCGCAGGTCGCATTATGTGGACGCGGACTCTTTCCCCACTTTGTCCTGCACTCTCAGCAGTTTAAAAGAGGAGGATTAGACGCAGGAGCGTGCCTCTTTCTCATCTGCCGGAGAGCACAGACCCCTAATCTCTCATGCTGAGGAGAGGGGATTTGGAAGAAATGACCTGTGCTCACTTCACTTTCTCTGGCTTCTCCTCTCACACCCTCACAGTTGAGTGAAAATACAGTGCTGCGTACTTCCTTCCTTCCTTCCACCACTCCCGCTTTTTCATTTTCCTGCTGGATGACTCCACGCTCATCTGCATGCAGCACTACACAGCTGCTCCTCAGGACAGACAGGCTGGCAGACAGACAGACAGACAGACTTGTCAATAAAGGACCAGCAGTAACGCGGCACCTCAGCGAGGCCTCCAGCCATGTCACTGACGTCTCTCTCAGCTGCATGGACTCCCTCACTTAATGAGAATGTAATTGTTGAGCAAGCAAAAGAGAAATTAGGGAAGCGAGGAGGAAAAAGAGGCCACGAGGTGAGAGGTGTAACAGAGAGATAGAGTGAGAGGAGAGCGAGGTGAGGAAAGCACAAGGACAGAATGTTCCAGTGAACAAAGTAAGACAGAAAATCGCCAATTTGTCCCAAAATGTGTGGCGCAGTACAGTCGGCAGCGAGAGGAGAGGGGAGGAAGAACACTGTCTAAATCAGAGGGACTGTGGGGGGAACGCTGCTCGGTGGGAGCTGACATTGAGAGCAGGCGGGGGAAAGCAGTTTCAAGGACAACATGAAAATATCACGCTCGGTCGCTACAAAGGCAGCCATGAGATGTGGTGCAGGAGACCAGCCAGAGAGCCGGAGGAGGAAGAGATCTAACACGTAGCAATGTTTCCAAAAGATCAGACAACACATGATGACAGTGGACAGATGTACTGCGTGGGAACGCTGAAAGAGAAGGGAAAGATGTTGACCTTACTGGCACGATACCAGAGGTTTGCCTTTGATGCCACAACTAGTTTTAACATCTTTGGATTCGATACTACCAAAACCACAGCAACAAAGCAGTGTGTTGCAACATTTTACTGTCTACACAATCGTCTGCACCATTAGTCAAAGAAATAAGGAGTTTGATAATTGTTTGAGTAATATTCTTTGACAAAATCACCAAACGTTCTTGTTCCCAGGAACGTTACCTGTGAGAACCGCGTTACCTTCATCATTCACATGTACTAAAGCCCGGTGGAGGTGATGCTCACATGGATTTTCAGCCTGCAGAACACATTTTTGAGAACATATTGAATGATTAAAAATTCAACATTCAAATTATTTTTCATCACCATCGTACAAGGTTGTATTAGAATTTTTAGGATTACCACTTGGAAGTAAGTGATAGACTGCAGCCGAGTTCGACTTGGCTCTCTGCATGCGGTGCCACTCTCCCATGACCACCCAAGCTGATTTTAAATGAATCTGTGCTCTGATTGCAGAGCTCCCTCCCTGCTCGGAGCAGTGGAGCAGAGACATAACCCACATGTCTGCATTAGTCTGTGATGCTCCAGGCAATGAGTCCATCTTTGCCAGGAGAAAGTGATGGATGTAATGTAGATATGCTTATCTGTCATTAAGCCCCGCTCTGCCCTCCCTCAGCCTCTCTTCAGGGGGAGGGCGGAGGGATTTCAATCAGACTAGTGAAGAATATAAGTCTCCAGTGAGAGATGCTGAGGCCAACAGCTTATCAGTCATGTCTCTATGGAGAAGACACACTTCACAGCAGGAGCATCCGTCTCTAGGCCGGCCTACTATATTAGCTTTTTGTCGTCTGACCTTGCTCCCCCACCTCGTGTCTTTCCCAACAGTGTAGTCGAACCGCTCTGCGGCATCCCACTACTTCTCTGGGAGAGATCCCAAATTCAAACAGGCACAATGACAGCGACTATGAGGCAGACAAACCCATTCACCCTCGCATGACTGGGCTGCAATGTCCGCCTGTCTGCTCCCAGCACCTCAATAATAGCGCAGTGACGCTAAATAGGCTCCTGAAACATAAGGACGAGATGTGATGAACACTGAAGGGAGCGGTTGGAGGGTAGGCGGGGAACGGAGGGGGTGGAGTCCGGTGAATGCGGAAAGCTCTATAATTAGCTGCAGAAGATCAAATGACTTTTAATGGGTTTGTCTGAAAACAGCAGACTATTTCAGATTTGCGCTTGGAGCTATATTCATATCTCATCAAACTAATGGAATTCTCTAGAGTGCCTGATTGGTTTTTATCTCTGATCAAAATGGCTGATAGTGACACAGCTGCAGCATTCATGAGGTGAGCTGTGATGAAAAAAAAGCCATTTCAGGCCACTATCATGTAAAATTACACACGATGTCAAATGACATGAAGTCCTTCAACTCGTGAGCTGACAGCACCCAGAGTTCTCGGTTTGATGCACAATCACCGCTCCTTTGGAGTCATTTCCCGTGGATGTTTCAGACCGAATGGTCTCATAATAACTTCTTGTGACAGATAATGGAAACCTCTACTGGTCATTAGTTAGAGAATTAATAAGACAGATACTACAAGGATAATATCAGGGTCATAGCTCAGCCACCGCCTGATCTGGATGGAGGCAAGTCTGGTGCAGAATGCTAAATACGCTGCCTGCAATTAGGCCTGGAGCGTGCAGTAACAGCACACACTGATTTGCACGCTGTGTGTATCACCGAGACGCGTTTGGGGAACTGTCCAGTGCCGATGAATCGATTAGCTGATCAACAAAAAATAAACTCATCATTTGAATAATTGATCTTTTAAGTCAAATATTAAGCAAATGCATTGGGGGTTCTGGCCTTTTAAATGTGAGGATTTGCTGCTTTTCTCAGTTTTATGTCAATATAAACTGAAGATATTTTGGACTGCTGATTGGACAAAACAAGAAGCCTGCATCCAACAACCTGAATGAGTGATCTTGGCCTGGAGGGCCTCGTGATAAGCTATTTCACAATTTTGTGAGTTCTCAGTTGATAAAAAAATAATTAAGAAATGAATCAATTGTAAAAAATAATCATGGCTTGCGGCTACATCGTTCTGTTCTACCTATTTAAGTCCTGGTTATTGTTTCTGTATAATAAAACCAAAACATACAGTGAGAGGGAGACTGAAGCAGAATGGGGAGTTCCTGCCTGTTTGTGTGTCTATAAGCATCCTTTATTTCCCAGGGTTTCCTGCTGGCATTCATTTCCCCCTCTGTCATCTGGGGCTTTCTATATTAGATTAAATTATGTCCATGAACTCCGGCCGGGCTCGAACTCTAATTTACGTTTTGCCTTCTCTTTAAATCACAACACACAAAGCTTTTTATTGCTTCTGTGAGGGCAGGGAGGGGAAACACGGGCTTTATCTCTTCATCGTGCATGAACACCTCTCACTGAATTAATTACAGTGCATGAAGGTACAGGAGCTTAAAGATTAGTAGAGGAGCAAACTCAAAGTAAAAGTTTTAATCTAATTTCTATTACAGGAAAAAGAAATCTGTTCTTTCTCGGAAGTCCAAGGTGGAACGCTAGCTTCCCCCTCTCTCGTAGGCGAAATCTCCCCCTTGTTCTGCCTTTGTCCCAAGTGGAGCATCCTACAGAGCTGCTGTTTGTCCTTGGCCACCTTCTCCTTGAGAAAGTGCTGTATCAGACAGGCTGCTAACAGGGCCGTCACATAGCTTGAGTACCAGCGGCGGCAGCAGCAGCAGCAGCACAGGCCTCTCTCTGGGGGTATACAGTTACACTGCACTGCTCCTTTCTCTTACCGCTCTGACACTTTGATTTCCCCCCACTCTCCTGAGGAAAAAAAAGGGATGGACTTAAAAAAGAAAGAAAGAAACAGGATGGACTCCATGCGTTGGTTCTAGTCTGGATGATACCATTTCCACCTCTGGCACGGGGGTAAACAGAGGAGGGATATGAAGGAAGCTCGGTAAGCAGGAAGACGGACGGGGAGGGAGCTGGAACCAACACGCTCTGTTTTCCCTGGCAGCGGATGTGTTTGCGCTGCGTTGCTCAGCAAAACAGAGCACTACAGCAGCAAGGCAGCCTCGCAGTCATCCACCCAGCTTATCAAGGCAAGAGCACCACCTCCTCCCTCATTCTCCGTCAGCTATAAAGCTGTGGAACTCTGTTCATATCTGGGCATGCTGATAAGTTAAGAGAATAACCTGATAACAGAGGACTTCTTGTGGCTCTCGAAGCACCACAAAACAACAACAAAAGACACTGTGGCTGTGGCACAGTGTCCTCAATCACACCCGAACATGTGCTGAATGTGACGCCAAGACACAAAAGATCAAAACATGGCCTCCCAGCGTGCTGAACGCACACCCAGAGACATATGATACAAAAACAGACAAAGACACACACAGACAGACAGACAGACCTACACACACACTCCTGCTCTCACACAGACAGAGACAAAGAAACAAAATGCTAAGAAAAGACTGAAGTTTGGAAAACTGGGTCTGATTTGAATCCTGTTTGATAAGAGAGAGAGAATTCAACTGAAGATGATGTGAAACATGAATAAAAAGCCCATGAGTAATTTAGGCTTTAACATTTTCTCATGCAGTTGAGCATGCAAACAGCGGGAAACGATGACTGCCACACAGTTAAACTAGCTCTTTGATTCTTGCTGTCTGCCTCTATTCTACTTCACTTTGGCAGACAAATCACTGCACAGGCCTCACCCGGGCCTGCATATGACTCACTGATGTTACAGAAACCAGAGCTACACACCTGAATAAGACAAGGAGGGGACGACAGACGTAGTCTTCCTCCCATATGGACACAGGGACTGAAGAAGAGACAGGCGGGGCCATAGGCAGAGGTACAAGTGCACTATAACTCAGATAGCACACCAGATATTTTATTCATGGGAAGAAAAACCCAAGCAGCAAGAGTGACTCAGTGAGCCACAGGGACACACACACACACACACACACACACACACACACACACAGGGGGGTGACAGGGTTTAACCCACCTACGTTTGACTGCCTGCTCATTCTCAAACAGAAAGCACATTAAAAAATAAAGTCTGAAAAGGCACGGCTCCTTTCAAAGGGATTAAAGGGGATGTTTTTGTCTACTGAATTTGCCAGAGTGTATCGTCATTCTCTCGCTCTCATAGCGCTATCACAGGAAGAGAGCTGCTCACAGCACAATACAGCGAGCCGTTTGCACTTCAGGCTATGCATTCCTGAGCACTCTGGCATATAAACTGACAAGAGGAATTCTCATGCAGCCGTGCTGAACCAGGATATTGTCGAATAAACCCCGTAGACTCAGGTGTAGGGGCATCCACGTTGGCTGCGTGTACGCGGGGAGGACTGCCGAGGCTGTGCAGGTTGGCCTACATATGGCAGGAGGCATGGCGCAACTTAAGCGATGTGCAGTCATCAGTGTGCAGATTTGAACCCACTCACTCCGCGGCAAGTCCCCGTCGCCCAGGATCTCTCCCAGAAAAACTGACTAAATATGTGATGAGATGAGCTGTAAGAGGATTCGTGTACACACACACACACACACACTTCAAAGGCATTTACAGACACAGAAACACACATTTCCAGTTGCAAAAAAAAAAAAAAAGTAGGCAACTCCGCTCACTTGGGATAATTAGAGCGCACGCAGAGCCTGGGAGACAAAGCCTGGCATCGTGAGAACAAGGCCCGTCTGATGAGGCCTGCTATTTAAATCCCCGGGATGAGCAGAGAGTGTGTCTGTCGATGGAATCGCTCCAGGAGACGTGCACGGGCTTAGAGGAAGAAACAGCCAAGGCAGTGAAAAAAGACAGAAAACTGTAGATGAACCGAGTGGCAGGAAGGTAGCTGTGAGGAAATGAAAGGACGGAGAATAAGGGCTTCGACTGAACCAGACATCCCTTCCTACTGTTAGTCATAGAGCACAGATAAGACTTGAATCTTGATATTACACAGGTGACTCGCTGTGTTCGTGCCACTTTGAAGTCAGTTTGTTTCCGCAGGGTCTGAGTGAGTGAGTGGGCGGACGCGGGAGTGAACTGAGTGAGCGTACGAGTGTGCGCGAGCAGACAGAGAAGGGTAGGGGATCTGGGATTAGTACCTTTCGCATTGCAGATCTATAAGCACCAAGTGTTTCTTGTCACTAAGAGGATTCGCAGGGATACAGGGCTGTCCCAACAATTGAAAGCAAGGTTTTAGGCGCTAATCTACAAATTCAAGGGCGAGCGAGGCTGATTCTCAGCTGATGGAGCACATGCTGCTGCCTTCAACTTGATTGACACGGCTGAACGTGGAGGTCAAAGAGGCAATCTTTATAGCTTAGAGGAGAGAAGACACAGCCTGCACTCCACCACCCACAGCGATGGATTGAGAGATCATTATCAAAAGTGTGACTGATTGTTTTGGGGTTATTTTCCAGGAGTAAAACGCAGCCGACACTGTGCCTTTCCCCCGTCCCTGCACAGTATCTTGATCACCTCTGTGTGGTTCTGGCACCCTCGGTTGTCTCAGCTATTCAGGGGAACACAAAAGGCCCTCATAGGGAATCATTCAGCCCTGCTAACGGACGGCTCCACAGCACCCGCCCAGACAATCACAGCCAACTGTTGGCATTCATTCACGTGCAACTGTTCACTATCAGCCCGTATCCAAAACAAATACACACTTGGAGGCACACTTTAATATCAGTGCTTGCCTACAAGCACGCACACAGACTTTAGATGACATGAGGAAACATTCTGCTGCAAGAGGTCTGCAAGCAAAGAGCAGTTATGCTGAAGAGAATGTTTTTTCTTCCTCCATCTTCTCCCTGTGCACAAGGATCCAGCGTTTCTACACTTGTGTGGAGTGGATCTGCTTGTCCGTTCCTCCAGGGCCATGTTGACAAAACAGAGCCTCTAAAGCCAGAGTCCCTCCACTCGAGTCGACACCGCGAACACTGGAGGTCTCTTCCACATAATGTTCACATATGTGACGCTACAGGCTCACTGGAAGGAATACAACAACTTCTTCAAAACTCTGATTGTTGCATTGCGTAACAGTCATTTTTACGCTGTGTGTCATGGCTGTGATAATAGAATAAAATGTACTGAATGCATTAACTGTTCCAGATATTCTGTATTCCATTAATCCAGTGAGAGCCGTATCAGCAAATGCCTCAGTGTGATGCAACTCTCTGGGTTTTCCACAAGCTGTTGTTTGTTGGATACAAAAAGGGATATTAAATTATAACGCAAGATACAGGCGGTAAAGAGCTAGAAATCAGCAGGGCCAGACCTCATTTAAAGCCACTGCAGACTGTAAAGCCTGCGACACAGAGATGAGGGTGTGTGTGTGTGTGGGGGGGGGGGGGGACACAGCTGAAGAAACAAAAGCTCACAATCTGGTCCTCACAGGTATCTGACAAAACCACACCGTTGACACGGCTGAACATTTAAAAAAGCAGGAACTGCGAAACAAGAGGGCCACACCAATCCGATGTCACCTCGACAATCACACAAAGAGGCGAGGAACGTTGGAAGGACAGGGAGGGAATAAACCATCCCTGACCAGCAGCGACTGCGTCTGAGGAGCTTTCACCCGCTCGTAAATTCAAGCTCAAGGTCCAGAAGAGCGAGCGCAGTCAGCGTGTCAGCACAGCAGTATCTGCCTCAGCTGTGTGTCCACAAGCTCATCAGCAGGGCCGAGTCTGCACACAGCAGCAGCTTCACTGACAAACAGCAGCAGCTTCACTGACATGCTTCAAACACCGGAGAATTACACTTAAGTCGTCTAAAGCTTTCACTTTAGAGGACTAAACATGTGACCTGACGCTGTTTTTCAAACATGTTTGCATCATAAAGCTTATGAATTTATGTCAAAGGTGCTCATTGGGTGTTTTACCCTACAGGTGTATGTTCAGGTGTTTGTTTATTACCACTGGATATTCTATGCATGTGATGTTTTACTGCAAATTAAAAATGGCATTTCGAACAAAGAAAAAAGCCTCATCCTTCAGGACAGCCATTGACTAAACCACAGGAGTCCTCACGTGCACCTCACCGTCAGCAGCCACTATAAATTTCTTAATTTAATCTGGGTGACTGATCAGGAAAATTCATTGATTTCCTCCATCAATCATCTCAGGAGAGTCTGTACAGTATCGATCGGCACGTCTGTGCAGTTAGGAAGGTTGACTGAGGAGGCAATCATTGCTGAGGGGACATGTCTTTGTAGAGAGTGCAGCAGCATAGATTTTGTTGGGAACATAATAACCATTATTTCCCCTCACACAATGCCAGCCAATACTGCCTCAAAATGGCCGAGGTTTTTGTTGCAAATGTGTGTGAGAGAGAGAGAGAGAGAGAGAGAGAGACACACACTCCCTGATAACCACTTTGCACGGCGCTCAAAAGGTGCGAAGAGGAGACGTCTTGTTAAAATGTTCTGTCATGGTTGCTTCAACAGCGAGCAGGACACTTGTGTTTACCCTGCGTGGGGGTGTTTGCATTGTTATCTGATGACACACATGTCTGACACTGCATGCATCAGCGTCCAGGGACAATAACTGGTGAGCCAGCAGGAAAAGCAGGTAGGTGAGGGGTGTGTGCACGTGTGTGAGTGGGTGTATTTGGACAGGAGGACCATTTTGGCCATTGAAATCTAACTGCAGCGTTTCAGTGGTTCAAACTCTAATACGAACAACAATCCGGTCAAAACAAGACATTAAAGACACTTTACAGTAAGAACAGGGTCCTGCCTGCCTCGCAGGTCTGAGGGGGGCCATCCTGTCGACAGGAAGAGCTGGAGTTTGAATACCAAGATAAAGGACATCCTCCTCTCTGTTCAGATAATATATACACATGGAGAGTTTGTGGTCCGTCGCAGGTCCCGTGTCCCCAAAGGCCTGACAAAGCAGCTGCCTTTCATTTGATCTCTGCAGCAAACCCTGCTTTCATTCTGGTTACAGCAACAAACTGCAGCTGCTGCTGAAGAACGAGGCGAAGATTGACCTGAAAGCAAACTCATTAATATTTAACCACTTCTGATATTATATCAGCCTCCATGAACACCTTTAAAACCCTTCAAACTACATAAAACAAGGATTATGTAAACCCTTCAGTGATCAGCTGAAACCAGTCTGGCTACTTGTGTGGGAGAGATGGAAATCAAAGCCCAACAAAAATATACAGTTACATGAAGGGAGATAAAATAGTGCGTTGGTCTGAGATCAGCAGAGCTGAGCCATACGTGCCTCGTGAAGACCAGATACAGGCCGAGCACACTTGCTTTTCCATGAGAAAAACACTGGCGTTTTCTCCAAGTTAGACTAACATTGCACACAATAAATGTGAAAACATGTCAGATGACATACCTCAATGTATCCGGCCAGCGCTGGAACCACTATGCCCAAAATAAGGACAGATATCGCCGGGACTGAACCCATCTTCCAGGATCTCCGGTTACGTGACTGTAAATAACTTGTATCCTGTGAGCTATGTGCGCATAAAGTCACGTCCGCGAGAAGGAAGAGCAAACCAAGTCCTGGGAATACTGTGAGAATCTGTCCCGGACAGCGGCGCGAGACCTGCTCCGCTTGTTTTGTTACCGGAGCTCGACACAAAATGTTGGAGGGAGACTGTCGGTGTCCTCTGGAAATGTGGACTGAGTCTGTGGCGCGGCTGCTCTGATTGCTGCCTCCTCCCTCCTCTGGTTCCTCTGATCCACGCACAGCAGCGCGCACTGCGCCACCAGGCGGCCGGCTGCAGGAACATCCACCCTACAACACTATTTCCTCTGAACTCCTCCTGCATGACAACAATAATCTGCATGATATCTGTTTCATGAGCTGACCTGCTGGAAGGAGCACAAAGGCACACACTTCCTCGAGTATTTGCATTCTTGAGGGTTTTATTTCACTTTTTACTCCACTACACTTCTTTTGAAGCTGTAGACGACTGGATACTTTGCAGGTTAAGATTTGACATTTAAAAGCATGATCAGTTTATAAAAGATGATGCATTGCACTAGTTTAAACTGGTAAAGTACTTCATAAAATGCTTTCACATGAATGCAGATACAATACAAAATAACTGTAATAATTAAATCTGCACGATGAACACTTTTACTTACTTTAGTGGATTTTGATGATAATAATTCTGCACTTTCTTATGATGACAACGCTTTTATAATCGTTGCACAGTGGTGCAAGAAGTATTAAGATCAGTGACTTGAGTAAAAGTGTCAATACAACTGTATGAAATACCTTACAAGTACAAGTGTAAAAGTATGCAGAAACATAATAATGATATAATGATAAAAACACAGAAAACCACCCACTGGAGAAGCTTTTACATTTGACACTTCAAGTATATTTCACTGTTAATATTTCTGTACTGTGCAGAATCCTTAATTACATGGTATTGCTTCTTAAGTAAAGATTGTAAATAATTCTTCCACTGCTGCAAAGATGACAAAGAAAGCACGCTCCACTGTGGATGGCAATATGTCTGATAGCCCTTAAAGTAGCAGAACGTCCACCTGAGAGCGTACAAGAACATCAGGAGGCGTCTTTTGTTTCCTCAAATCTCGTTCCTGCCTGTTTTTGGGTGGTATTTAAGAAGAGTGCTCTTCTTTCACTGTATTTACACAAACGTTTCAGGTTGGATGAGGAGAAAGACTAAGCAAACTTGAGGAACTTTGTTTCTTTGGCAATGTGGTGGACAAATATATCATTTTCTTAGACCACACACGCTCACACAGTTGTGTTTCCATCATTACACTGACTTAGATTCATTTCCTGGAGACTTAATCTAACCCTAACCAAACCCACTACTTACCCAACCGTACCCTAACCTTAAATTAAGTCTCCACCCTAAAATTTAATGATTAAAGTCATGGGGACTTGAGTTTTGTCCCCAAAAGGAAGGTGAGTCCCCACAACATGAGTAATACGTGTCTACACGCACTCTCCCTCTCACACACATTTGTGATTTGATTATATCGTCCCCAGTTCATTTCTTTTCTTTCTAGATTGTCATCTGTATTTCTCTCTGATGGCTTGTTGAGAAAAAGCATCATGTAAATGTGATCTTTGCTTCTGTCAATTTGATCCCAAAATACCTCTGGAAAAACGCCTCTGGAAAATCAACAGAGCAGAGAATTAACTTCCTGTTTTAGCTCGCCAGGTAACAGAGCTCCAGCGAAAATGGGTCACACTCTATTTAAGTGTGACTTCACCTTTTTCTTGGCTATATAGGAAACACGTATAGAATAAAGTGCTAATTGTGATTTACTTTATTCATTTGAAGGTATCCAACTCCACTTTTCTCTCAACAGAGCCTCGAGTAGCTGCAAATTGATCCTAAACAAACATAATGTGATTAGTGCAGTATAACGTGTCCTCAATATCCACTGTAAGGGTACTATAGGAACTTCCTGTTGTCATAGAGCTAAAAACACTCACATTGGAAAGGCAGCGGCTACATCAGTGAGTTAGTCTATATTGTGAGTGAATTTATTTATCTGTATGAGGTCTTGTCAGCCAGACTAACACAGGAAACAGCACACTCTCATACGCTCACACATTCTCATTTTCCTTTTAATTGTCACTTTCTGTTTTTATACAGGCAAGTGTGTTTTTACCTTTACTTGTATCAGTGTCTTTTCTGTTTTATTGTTGTCTTTTGTTTACTTTCCTGTCATCATTCATCATGATCGTGTAAAATCATGACTGTTGTGTCCTCCACAACCCAACTACACCTCGGTCTGTTTTATTTTGAAAGTATCCACCGGAACATTCAGTACACTATTCGTGTACTTAAAACTTGGTAGTTGAGCATACACTGCCCTCCCGTGGTCATAGTGCGTAACCACTACACTGTTCATTGGTTTTTTAAAATCAGTTTTAACCGGAAGTATTATTACATTATCGTGTGTGCAAACCACTTCTACAGTGTTTGACTGAAGAGGTCGCAAGTAGAGTAAAACTGGCTTAATTAAAAAAAAAAAATCACAAAAACAGGATCCCTTGTTGGTAGCCTTGCTAGTTAGGCTAACATGTCTAGGGCTGTACTATTGGTTCATCGGTCTCATTTATTTTGAAAGTATTCACCGGAAGTACTATGAATGCACTGACGTGTTTGCAGCATTGACGCTTTGTGTAACAGTAACCACGGGATATTTCGGTCAAACTTCATCCCTTGTCACCTGACATATTTCTATGGGATAACAACAACAAAACAAACAACAGAATATATATATATATGAACATTAAACAATAAATTTCACTTTAGACCAAGCTAGCAACGCCACCGAAAAGTAGAATAAAGAATAGCAGTAGACCAAATAACCTGTTTAGATAACAGGTTTGATTCAATTGGACGACTTCGGTGTTTAATTTTTCTGATTGGCTGTATTACAATTTATCATAAAGTTATAACCACGATTAATAAAAATGTCGATGGTAACATGTTTAAACGTTTTCACATATTAGTATTTAACGCCGACGACTACATAAATCTTTCCATGAACATAATGTTTTAAAATACCCTAAATTGCATTTTCTCCCGAGTAAATAACCACCAATCACCAGCCACGCTCCTGCGTGTTGCTAGGCAGATTATGTTAATATATGCAATGCAGCCATCTCTGCAGCTACCATTCTGAGGTAAGAACAACTTGTACGCTTTCCACAAAATGTAAGAAAACTAGGAATAACTTCACGGCCAGTTCTGTAGCTCGTCTGCTCGGTAGTCTTTCTGTTAATATAAATTAAATGTGTGGGTTGTTTTGTCGCATTTGTAGCAGTAGAACATATATATTTTTTCTTTGGGTCTCTTCGGATGTGGTAGTTGTTGTTAGTCCCACCCAAAATGGAGCCCGTTCTTCCTTGTTCACGGTTCACTAGAAGGGCTGGGCTCAACTAGAATGGGGGGACGGGTGGGTCTACCCAAATAATTCGGGCTTTTACCGCTTCAAAACCACCTTTGTTAAAATCGCAGAACACGGCCCACATCCTGGAGGTTGACAAGTTATGTTTAGCCACAAGGTCGGCCTTACATTGAGACTATATGGCCGTAATGCTAATGTTGCGGTGCAGTAAATGCCCGGGTTTCTATAGCGCTGATTTTTGTGGTATGGTCCAGTTGGGACCGAGAACCTGCGGGGTTAAAATAGGGGGGAAATGAATGTATTATTGATTATACCATCTAGATTTCTGAATGAGTTCACATAGTTGTGATTTTTTACGGTGGCTTTTGTGCCGATATGCGGGTGTATTTAGACACCGTTTGCCGGGCGGCCTCGTTAGCAAACGTTGACCGCGTTTTTCCTCGTACCCCCGCTGAGAGTCTTGTGTGGCCGCTCTGTACACGAAGTGACATGCTGGTTTATTTTGGCTCCTGTGTCCTGTCAGACGAGCGAAACCGTGTCTGGAGACACAAAATCTCTGTTGCAGATGGCACGTGGGGTTGAATTGAGTGCCACTTTGCTCAGAGAGGGCTGCTGCAGCGCCTTATTGTTGCAGCCAAATAGCTTTTCCCTACACAGGCGTGTCTTATACATAATATGATTCTGATGAAGCTGTAACAGTAGAGGATCCATCATCCATTCATTAGATTACTTCAGACTATGTACAGAAAACCCACCTTCAGTCTCATTTTTGAGATGAAACATCAAAACATCTCTGATCTCATTTATATTAAAATCCCAAACCAGCCATCCCTATTTTACTTTGGTATTCACTAATATTATCATGTTGCAATATTTTTATCCTTGAAATCCCATTCCTCTTCTCTGTGTGCATTGCAGGCGTCCCTGGCTGTCTCTAGAGTGAAGTGAAAGGTGACGTGGTTGGAAACAGGCCTGGCACCGTGCTGCCATGGACACCAAGCAGGAACCCTCCAATGTGTGGAGTCAGACTGCGAACACTGATTCAGGCAACGGCACACAGGTCTGCTGTGCTACCTGAACTGTACCTGAACTGCTATGTTAGAGTCATATGCAATAGATAAAGATGCAGTACATTTGATACATCAGATTAGAATTTAAGCATCTCACAATATGTCTTTCACACACTCTCCGTTCTGTCCACTGACCCTAGATGCTGTTAAATCTTTAAATTAACCATTCACTTTTATAGTTTTAGCTTTTAGAATAAAGTGTGGCTTTCCACTGGTGGTGCCTTACCCTTCAAAGCATATGAGGAGGACAGAAACCCATCATCATTTGTTCAACTGTACTTTGTGTAGTCTGCTTTTTATTAAGTCAATGGAGGATTACAGGTTGTGTGTGTAGGTGTAATAATGCTGCAGGTGGTTCAAAGCCTTTGTGTCTTGTGCACGCTTGTTGCAGGTGCATTTTGAAGGTGCCACAGTGGCCCAGATAGTGTACAGTGACGATCAGGTGGACCGGGGCCAGCAGCAGGTGGTTTACACAGCAGACGGGAACTCGTATACCTCTGTAGAGTCTGCAGAGCACACACTGGTCTACATACACCCTGCAGATGGCACTCAGGTAAGGAGGGACTTTAGCAGAGCAGAGATATTTTTAGCTGACATTTTAAGCATTTGGATGACACTCGTAATTAGTACCATGCATTGATGGCCAGGTTATTGGACATTGTTGACCATTTTACAAAGAAGAGGTTCAGATATTTTCCCTTTCCTGTTTCTAATGTACAACATATACATTGATTAATATGTAAAACGTATAACAAGCACTTAAGCCTGCAAGATGTGCTCACAGTATTAAACCTTTCTTTCAGACTGTCTTTGCTGATCAGCCACAAGTGGCTTACATTCAGCAGGATGGTACAACTCAACAGGTGAGTTTACCAGGTACTGTCATGTCATTAACTGGCTGTGTACCGCCTGGTTTTTATTGAAGCTTTAAGCAAATGTAATCTCATTCCCAGGTCACAGTTTTGCTGCCCAGTGGACAGAACATGAATGCTGCCAATCTGCATGTTCTTAGTAATGTAGCAGAGGCTCCCCAGGCGATGCTGGAGCCAGTTTCCCAGGTGAGGAGGACAGGAAATAGTGTTTGTTTCTTCTCGTTTTATCACACATTATGGCAAACTTACGGGAAAAATAAGTGAATATGAACCTGGATGGTTTGACGATGTATTTACACAATGATAGTTGTTATTCCAGTAGGTAAATGTTTTAACTGCAGCTTAAATGTGGTTTAGTTATTTTTCCTTTGTACAGATTTTAGTTGCGTGTGAACAAGTCAAACCTGAAGATGAGAACTTGTCAGTGTTAACAGTTGAGTGATCAAACACACACAGGAGCAGCTCTCCAATTCGCTCCCCTCCATGGCCGACATGACGGAGCCCCCCACCAGTCCCCTCGGGGCCACAGACTCCACAGACGATTCTGATGAAGATGAGGACGAAGACTCTGAGATGGACGACTGGGAACCTCGTGAGCCTCAGTCATTCAACCCTCACAGCCTCTGTGAGTGACGTCCTCAGGAGTCGTCTGGTCTCTCGTGTAGAGCAGAAGATGTTGAGTCTGAGAGAATGCAACATGACGTAACGTTGTAATATAGAACATACAAACCTGTAAAAAACAAAGACATTCTGATCTGGTTCAGGACCACGGAAATGTGTTTTATAATTGTATAACTCTTTCAAGTCATGTAACAAATCTGCCAAGAGGCCAAGATGAATGAATATATTGCGAATAGAAATCAACTAGCCAATTATCTTGAACTAAGTGGAGAGACCAGCACTGTTCCAAGTTATTACCACTTATTCTAATTTATTCATTTATTGGAAATTCATTTAGATCAAAGGAACTCATCGTAGCTCACTGAATCAGAGTCATGTGTGGGGCAAAAAGACATGTTTTAAGAAAAGTCTCCACATTAGTTTGACAATTAGACCACTAACTTTTTATATCTGTTGTGGTGATTCTGTCTGACTGGTTTCTCCTTTTTGTGCCTCTCAGGGTGTGAGGAGTGTAATAATGCCAACCCCTCTGTGTGTCTGAAGCACGGCACTCTGCACCCCATCCCCAACCGGCCAGTGATGTCCAAGGCCCGAGCCAGCCTGCCTCTGGTCCTCTATATCGACCGCTTCCTGGGCGGGGTGTTCTCCAAGAGACGCATCCCAAAGCGCACACAGTTTGGTCCGGTGGAGGGACCCCTGGTTCCTCAGAGCGAACTGCAGGAGCACTACATTCATCTGAAAGTAAATCAGCACTCTGCATGCCTTCACCTGCATTACACCTGAGAGCATCCCATTGCACCTGCAACCGTGTATCTTTGCCCTGTTAGTCTTTGACTCACTTAAAAAAGTAAAGTAATCAAACTGTTGTGAAACTATCTGCACACGTTACATTTGTAATGAGTGTGTGAAAGGTGTGTGAGGTTGCACTCCTTCAGTCGGATGTGTTTTTTGCTTGTTGTCTCAGCTGTGCATGCTGGATGCAGAGAAAGACGGAGAGAAGTGTGACGACATGTGGCTGGACCTTTCTGATGAGGACAGCTGTAACTGGATGATGTTTGTGAGACCTGCCCAGAACCACCTGGAGCAGAACCTGGTGGCCTATCAGTACGGCTCGGAGATATTTTACACAACCATCAAGAACATCCAACCCAAACAAGAGCTCAAGGTCAGTGTAGTGCAGTGTGTGAGGAAGTGAGGAAATTCCCTCAAAACCTGAAACTGGCATTGTTCTCAGGAGGTGCCAGTAAATAAAGGATGTCCGGGGTTTAAATATGTCCTCCTGCAGGTGTGGTATGCAGCATCATATGCTGAGTTTGTCAATCAGAAGATCCACGATGTTACAGAAGAAGAGAGGAAAGGTGAGTCTCTCTGCACATAAGGCTTCATTTAGCTTAATCTCAACACCACGTCTCAGGCCTGCTGTGGTGCCATGTGTCCCATTATAAACTATTACAACAGTTGTAGGGGTTGGTAGTGGTGGGTGTTCCTGGTCCTCACTTGTCTGTCGTTCCTTCAGTGCTCCGGGAGCAAGAGAAGAACTGGCCTTGTTATGAGTGTAACCGGCGCTTTGTCAGCTCTGAGCAACTGCAGCAACATCTCAACATGCATGACGACAAGTTAAACTCTGTTACCAGGTCAAACCTTTTTTTTCTTCAACTTGTTTTATATCTTCTCTTTCATTTCCACCTCAGCAGAACCCACATGACCCGTTCACTGTTCCTTTCCTCCCTCAGGTCCAGAGGCCGGGGGCGAGGAAGAGGCAGGAGGAGATTTGGGACAGGAAGAAGACCGGGACGCCCCCCTAAATTTATACGTTTGGATGCACCGTTAGACGCTGGTGGGGACAAGACAACAGTAAGGGACACAGTTAGTTAGACAGTTACTTGATTGGCTCTGAGAAAATGTGATTTACATTTTATGCTCATTTCTTACATTTTATAGACCAAGTGATTTGCTGAAAAGTGAATCTGTAATGACGTGTTTTTGACATATGCTACTAAATTACTTGAGCCTATGGCAACATTATTTATTCATTTTAATTGCCTTTTTAATCAGGAGATGCTGGAGTTGACGGAGAAGCCACTGGAGGAGCGAGTGGAGGCAGCTCAGAACGGGCTGAAGGTGGTGGAGATGGAGTCCGAGGCGGAGGCTGGGACTGAGGCAGAGGGCCAGCTTATACCGCATGCAGGGGAACCGGTCCCAGAGTCTGTCAGCCCGCCCTCCAACACGGACCTGCCAGTTCCACTAAAGGAGGACCCGGCACAGAGCAGCCAATCAGAACCCCACCTCACATCTCAGGACATGCGCCGTGCCAAGAGGATACGGGTAAGACTGGAGACTCTGTGTTCACTGAAATGCAACAGTGTTTTAGTTTTAGTTAGTTTATTCAGTGTCGTAGTGGCCATGGTTTGCTTTACAACAATGTGTTTCTCTTCCTCAATGCGTGCGTCTCTCAAAGATGGATGTGCAGGTAGGTCAGACCTGAAGGATTGCAGAAAAACTAGTTTTGTTGTTTTCCATGGTGTCCATGTTCACGTGACATGTCGGGATATCCACACTCCACTGCATCCAACAGTCGTCTTCTCATGTCTCAGCAGATCCATGTCAGGAAACACTGTTGGGCTTTTCGGTTCTGTTTAGTTCTCTCTCTCTCTTTTCCATCTCAGAATGCAGCGCTGCAGCACCTTTTCATCAGGAAGAGTTTCCGTCCTTTTAAATGCACCCACTGTGGCAAGGCCTTCCGGGAGAAAGACAAGCTGGACCAGCACCTGCGGGTCCACGGCCGGGATGCCTACGCCTTTTCTTGCCACATTTGCAGCAAGAGCTTTATGAGTGACTCGGCCCTGGAGGATCATCTGCTGGTGCACACGGAGAACCGCTCCTACTCTTGTCTCTTATGCCCAGACACGTTTGAAAGGTTAGACCTGCTCAAAGACCACGTAGGGGTGCATGCTGTGGACGGCTGCTTCACCTGTCCCTCCTGCAAGAAGACATTTACTGACTTTATCCAGGTTAGTAATAAATGTCTCCAACAGGGTGATAAAACACTGTAATTCAAATCCAGAGAGCATTTCCACAGTCGCACAGTTCATCTATATGTTCATCAGCCAGTTCGAGCTAAGTAAGGGAACAGTTTGGTCAAAATAGTGAATCGACACGATGTTCTCTTCCTCAGGTGAAGAAGCATATCCGCTGCTTCCATTCAGAGAAGATCTTCCAGTGCCCGGACTGTGACAAGGCCTTCTGCCGGCCGGACAAGCTGCGTTTGCACATGTTGCGCCACTCTGACCGCAAGGACTTCCTGTGCTCCACGTGTGGCAAACAATTCAAGGTGAGAAGAACAGGGAGAGCACTGAGAGAGGACCGCTTATAAATACGTGACTTCTTATGTGACAGTTCTTTTCCTTTTGTGACATTTAGAGGAAAGATAAGCTGCGGGAGCACATGCAGCGCATGCACAATCCCGACAGAGAGGCCAAGAAGGCTGACCGCATCCACCGCTCCAAGACCCTCAAACTGAAGATGCCCACCACCGACTTTGAGAGCTTCATGTTCAAATGCAGAGTGTGCATGATGGGGTTCAGACGCAGAGGAATGCTGGTGAGCAACAACTCTGCGCTTGTGTTTGTTCATACTGAACTCCAGTACACTTGACTTTCATTTGTCTCTGGTTACAGGTGAATCATTTGTCCAAGCGTCATCCAGAGATGCGTATTGATGATGTGCCTGAGCTAACGCTGCCAATTATCAAGCCCAACAGGGACTACTTCTGCCAGTATTGTGACAAGGTTTGTTTTTCCCCTCATGTCACAGTGAGCTTTGGAGAAGACTTGTCGTTGTTAATATTTATTGAATGATTCCAGAGTTCAGCATGAAAGTTCATGCCTTGAATCAAACACGCACACGTTGGCTTCATCTCAAACCGATGGGCTGATCTCTGCGCAGGTGTATAAGAGTGCCAGTAAGAGGAAAGCCCACATACTGAAGAACCACCCCGGGGCAGAATTGCCTCCCAGCATCCGCAAGTTGCGCCCGGCTGCACCCGGTGAGCCAGACCCCATGTTGAGCACGCACACCCAGCTGACCGGCACCATCGCCACTGCACCGGTCTGTTGCCCACACTGTGCCAAACAGTACAGCAGCAAGGTTAGTATGACGCTCTGTCGAAGAAGTTATTTTACCCCAGTGGAGATTGATTCTGGCTTTGTGTCTTGGATAGTCCTGAACTCCAACTCATAACTTTCTGTGTGCTTGTATCTCAGACTAAGATGGTTCAGCACATCAGGAAGAAGCATCCAGAGTATGCTCAACTCGCCAACACCATCCAGACTCCTCTGACTGCAGCTCTAATCAGTAGTGCTCCTGCAGTCATCAGTGCAGATGGCACCACCGCCGAGGCTGTAGTGGTAAGAAAAACCAGCATCAACGCTCAGTGGATATCTGACACACATAAGATATTACAACTGTATGATTTCTTTTCTCCACAGACCACAGATTTGCTGACCCAGGCCATGACGGAGCTTTCTCAGACACTGACCACAGACTACCGCACAGCGCAGGGAGACTACCAGAGGATCCAGTACATCCCCGTGTCTCAGGCGGGAGGCAACCTGTCCCAGCCGCAACACATTCAGCTGCAGGTGGTGCAGGTGGCTCCGGTAAGATCCAGGATCTGATCCAGGACTTTGATTAAAAAAAAAAAACTTCTCTGTAACCCTGGGAAAGCTGACAGCATCTCAACAACATCCTGTGCAGTCACAGTTATACACTTTGATTAAGTAGAGCTGAAACAATAACCAGAAAGTAATTCTGCAACTTTTCTGATAGTCGATTGTGGTTCCAGCTTCTCAAATTTGTTGCTTTCTCTGTATTTATTTCGTTGTAAACTGAATGTCGTTGAGTTCAGGGCTGCTGGTCGGACAAAAGACACACTTCTCCCACTATTTTATGACATTTTATAGGTAAAGGTAGGATTTAAAATCACCTTCAGCCACTATGAACAAATGACTGCTTTGGCATGTAGGTCTCAAACATTTCAGCAGGTGAACTACCTTTTCTCTCCTGCTGTATTTTGAAAATGAAGTGTGCAGCTTGCTTTATTTAGCAATATTTCTAAAAATGTGTCTTGTGGTGGATTGAAGTAAATTTAACAAACACTAACATGTTTTTCTGTGTTTACAGGCTTCCTCTCCACATTCCCAGCACCCGACAGTAGACGTCAGCCAGCTGCACGACCCTCATGGTTACAGCCAGCACTCCATCCAAGTACAACACATCCAGGTCACAGAGCCCTCAGGCAATGGACAAGGCGCCACCCAGGTAAAGCCGCATTACTCTGACTCTGGGGCTGATGGGTAATTTATCAAACGTAATGACTTCACAACACACACTGTGGGCTCCATAATGTTAAGCGTGATAACAGAATACTTATACAACAATCCCTTCTCTCTCAGGTCACAGGTCAGCCTCTAAGCCCCACCTCCCAGCAGCCTAGTCAGGAGCTGAGCCCCACCCAGCTGACCCCTGTGACCTTAGCTCAGAGCCACAGTCTGCAGACCAGCAGCACTCAGCAGCAGCAGCAGCAGCAGCAGCAGCAGGGGACTGTGCAGCACGCTTACATACCCGGGAACTGGAACTACAGAGGCTACCGTGAGTCACACACGTGCTTCCACGTCATCCAGTCAGACTCTGTATGTTTTGTTGGCGCTATACTGTATGATTTCCTGTCAGGTTAACATGAAAACTTCATATGTTTTCAGAATCTGAGATCCAGATGATGGCTCTACCTCACACACAGTATGTGATAGCTGAGGCCAGCACACCTGTATCTGGAGTCAACAGCAACCAGGTGAAAACGGTGAGTGAACGCAGTAGGATTATACCTGTTAGATGGAAATGACCAGTGTGCTCGGCTGGGCTTCACTTACACATTTGTCACCCCCATGTTCTTATAGGTAGGATCTGAAGGTGTCACGCATACTGCCAAAAGATTAAATGCAAAGATCTAAAAATGCATATGGAGTAAAAACCAAGATCCTGAAGCTTGAGACCTACATTGGATTTATTTAAACACATCTGAATTTGGCACAACAACAATCACACAATGTGGCTTCCTATATCACACCTGTAATCTGTCTCTTTATTGATGAGTGAGCCTGATGAAGCACATGTCAACTGCATTGTTTGCTCTTCCAGTACTTGTATGTAGAAATAGGTTATTGTTGCTCTACATGCACATCTTTTAGAAACCTGTCAGTGTGGTACCAGAAGTGCATGACAATAAAAAAAAAAGGACTGAGCAGAAATTCAGAATTGAACAAGTTTGCTTATGGTATGAGCTGAACCTCGATATGTTGAACTAAAGATGTTCTCTTTCCTGTCCTGCAGACACACTACGTAATCTCCGAGGGTCAGACTGAGCTGGAGACCAAACAAACTGTTCCTCAGAACACAACACAGACCCACACTGAACATCTGGAGCAGCAGCCGGCCAATCAGCAAGCCACCACGCAGTACATCATCACCACAACCACCAATGGCAGCGGCGCTAGTGAAGTTCATATCACAAAACCCTGAACTGTGCAAACTCCGAGCAGACCCACAGACTGATCCTGCATGTAGACCTCGACAGCTTGTACGCACACACATGAACAGTCACATGCACGTGGTTACAGACTTATGTACATACAGAGCTAAAATGGGGAAGAAGCGATGACCGGCACAGTTTTATGTGTCTGTAAAGTGTTACGATGTTGAGTTAGCTGAGAAAATAAAGTTAGAAAGAAGAATGCAAAGTTTGGATTTTAAATAGAATATAAAAACTTGTTTTGAATACACATCGATGGAAAGTGTAGAATTTCTTTCAGAAACATTTTCATTGAAACGTCTTAAAACAGGGACATTATATCATCACAGCAAATATCACGTTTGGAAAGTATGGAAGATGACAGTGACCATTTAAAGTCTTACTGTGTGAGTTGGAGTCCGAAGTGGTGGGAAGGTTTTGTTGCTCTCCTTACACAGATTTGAGTGATTTTACATATTTGTAAAGTCAGACATTTCTTAAAGTGTAGTATTTGTAAATCAGTCTGGAAAGAAATACAGAACTGAAAAAGATATCCTATAGTTGGCCTTCCAAAACAAGTCCTGTTTTTGCTCAGTGTGGGTACCCAACACACCATCTGTTGTTTGTTACCATGTTGTTCTGATATCTGATGTGATTTCTTTCCATTCATTTCCTTTTTGGAATATCTCAGACATCTGTTTTTATTTAGATGCTCGATTGTCGTGGCTTCCCAACATGTTTTTCCTTTGTTATTGTCACAACTCCTCTGTTTTAATAGTAAAATTCAAAAAGCAGATTGAATCAGTTCCACTCTTCCAAGCCTCATTGAATGCTCCCAAGGGCTTCGGGTGTCAGTTATGAATGTTTATTTTTTTTGACATATGTAAAAGTTAATCATGGCAGATTGAATGGCACCTGAAAACTACTCGACTACTGAACTTAACTGAACTTTAACCTCGACTACTTAAACCACTTTAATCACACCCACTCAGTGATGTCACGGGGTCCTGGAGTACATCTCTACATCACTGCAACAAGATGAGAAGTTAAACCAGATTAATCAGGGGGTGTTAAGTTACACTTTTAAAAAGGACAACAGATTAGTTTGAGTTTTTTTATGTCTGAGGAGAAAAGTATTCAGTTTTCCTGAAGCTCTTTTTTTATTTATTTTGAGGTTAAGTTTAAAACCACGGGCAACACTGCAACCAGCCAACTCTTGGTTAGCTCTGTCCAAGCAGGTGTAGAAACCTGACACGTCCTTTTATAGAAGCTTGACATGAAATACAAAACATGTTTTCCTCATTTACACAAGTTAGTTCAACATATTTGGTCATAAGTGTTACAATTAGAAATGTTTTAGGACAGCATCGCCGGTTTGCATCTGAACAGGAGCTCAAAGTGATAGTGTTTAAGGGTGATATGGGCTTATTTCACTGTATTAATCTCTTTTATTAACCTACAAAAACTATTGCAAGTACTTAATTTTGGGTCATACTTGAAGGGCATTCTAGTATTTTAAGGTAAAACCCAGTAAGATATATTGTCAATCAGCATGTCTCATGTTTCCTTTGCAGAAAAGTGAGAAATGAGGAACTCCGAAATGACCCGTCCTACTGAAGGGATTATGAGCCAGGCGTCCAGCCAGTTGCTGGAAGTGTTCAAATACTTCTTCCTCAAACTACAAAATGTCTTAGATTTTCATTAAGTCCTTGTACAATAAGTTCACCACGTTGACAACACAGGTTCATGTACTGACTTAAAGCCATTGTAAAATGTTAATGTGCCCATTATTTATATCAGTCTTTGACAATAGACTTGTGCAGTTTAAAATATAACAGGAATATTATGAGTTCATGTACAGCGATTCCTGTTGTTGCAGGTGCTTTTGTCCCTCTGTCCATGTGTTGGGAAATTAAATTATTTTATATCTGTACATTGTGTTTTCGGTTCACTTCATTATGAATGTGTTGAACTCAGAAAGCAAGATGTGCCCAACAATTTCATAGTGTCTGTGGAGGTTAATTGGGGCTTAATTTGTCAGGATGTTATTCTTATTCTCACTGCTAGAGGGCAGCATGGCCTCAGAAGACAGAAACGAGTTCCAACGCATCTTAAAAATGTGATTGTTAAACATTAAAACAGAAACAGAGTTTTAATGATTTAAAATGGGCCCTCTTCCATTTGTAAACCTCTGCCTGGTGTGGATGAATGTAATGCTGTTCAGATTCCAACAGGTTGTTCACATGGTGCCATCTAATAATAGCTCAGTGATGAGTGTGTGGCAGTTCAGGATCACTGCCACACACTCATCACTGAAGAAAGAAGTGACTGGAGGCGACGTGGGTGGAGCAGGGCTTGTCCTTAACACACAATTGTGATCAGCACCTTTAACACATTCCTGCAGGGATGGAATGTGGGAAAAGGAGAAAGCCAGTACAGAGATAAAACTAATCCTCTAGTAGAACAAGTTTAACAAGCTCATCGTCTAACTGATCACTTTGTGAGCAAGTGTGTGCTGTTTATTGCTCGTCTGCATTTTCATCCAGCATGTCTGTGTCTGTGTTACTGCCATGCCTCTGTTGACAGTTGCCCACCCAAAAGGTGGAGGGGGTACAGGACAGAGAGGAGGAGGGGGCTGGGACTCGGCCTGTAAATGGATTGAGGAGGTAGAGGAGGACGGGGAGGGAGAACCTGCCGAGAGGAAACTGCAGAGGTAAGTAGACCTGTATGTCATTCATCAACACAGCCTTCCATTTGAATCAGCTTTAGAGAGACAGGTCTCTGATTACCTGCTGCTCCAGAGAGAAGTCTGTGAACATTTCTGTGTTGAAAACAAACGTTTTTCTGCTGCGTTAGGTAGATATCTGTCAACATGTCACTCCTCTGGGTTCACATCTAACTGCTTACCAACACACACGACCAAAAACACCTGACACTTTGTACAGTACATCACTGATTTGGAGAATACCCTCTTTGACTCAGCCGGACAGCAACACCTGGCCCGTCATTATAAATGCATGTTATGTGGCAAAGCATTGTTCAAAACATTCAAAAACTTTGCAGACTTGCAGAGACACCAAACTGTGTGAAAGGTAAAGCACAAGAAATCTGTAACTTTCCATCTCGTCATGTCATGTTGCAATAAAAACAATCTTCTTCTTAAATTTTTGTCAATTTGAGAGTCTTAAAATGTTTTATCTTACTTTAATGAATAATTAAGTTCAGGGGCATTTTTCACAAAAAAGGACCAAGTGAAATGACCCTCCCTTAAGGCGTGTTTCTGAAAGGTGTATCTACATTTCCTTCTCATTTAACAGCTAATGGTGTTCCCTTTTTATAAACCAGTTCTCACTCTCTCTCCGTTTGCTGTGTTTCTCTCTATCTTCCCCAGTTCAAACCAAACACCAGATGTTCATCAGCTACAGCAAACATTTCGCTCACAGACTCTGAGGGCACTGCGACTCTGGAAAGGCTGGTACAGTTTCGCTGTAGTGGGTGTAGTGTGGTCAGTCTGCCAGGTGGAGGCACCGCTGCACCCCTCTCTGTTGCTGGTGGATGTGTGCTGGAGGCTCCTGTTGGTGTGTTTGCTGTGGATGATCATGGGAGGTGGTGTCCATGCCCTGAGGTGCTGCCTGCGGCCAGGACAGAACCAGGTGAGAGCAGCCGAACGGACTGAATCTCACTTGACCCAGTTGATGTATTTAATTGTGTATGTTTATTCAGTGACTTTGCTTGAATTCAAGGGGAAGCCTCCAATAGGGATACAGCAGGGGGTTGTGAATGAAAACAGGAATAACCAGTATTTATGGTGAGACTTCACTTTACAGTCATTCCTCCACTATCTGATATCATGTTTTGCAAAAAGAACCAAAGATGTAGAAATGTAGCACTTTATGTGCCAGATATGTATCTAAGGACACTGCATGTATTAGGCATTTCCCCCCCCCCAAGAAACCACACATCTTAATAATCACACCGGTTTGCTATCAAATATTTTAGTTTTACTGTTTTATTAAATACCACTACATCTGTAGTTCACATTTATTTCTTCTACACTTTTGAAAATGACAATAATATCAAAAAATCATAATCCGTTCAAACAAATCCACACTCATGCTCTCTGTGGGGACCGCCTTATTCCTCCAGGATGTCCAAGTCGAGGAGCCCGTGCCACGACTTTCCTCTGGCCCTCGCCCTGGCCGACAGCCTGCTGCTGTGCATGCTTCAGGAGCCCCTGCCAGACCCCAGCGTGCCCCACATAAAGAACCTCCTCTCCAGGCTGGAGGTAAGAAGGAGAAACCACCTCAAAGAAGCAAAATACACTCCCTCCCTCCCTCGCTCCCTCTCACACACACAGCCTGCAGCTACGCCTGTCATCTCCTGTGTTTTCAGTCACTCTTTGCATGTAGATTAGTGTAAAGTATCTGTTGGCATTATTACAGAGATCAGACGTTGCAATTAGGCATTCGCAACACAGATAGTGTAGCCCGGGGCAACATACACCATCACTGAGCTGCGATCGTGTGCACTTAACCAGACTGGCAGACGAGACACATTTGTATGTTCAGTTCTCTCTTCTTCGTCTTGTCTGCGTTTTAGTGCTCACTGTTCATGTGGCTGTGTGACTGCTGTGCAGTGAGTCCGAGAGCCTGCTGGTGTTCTGGTCACAGTCTCCGTGCCCAGAGATGATTCCCGAAAACCTTCCTCCCCTTTCTTTTTTGCCTTGATTCAAGCTCCAACAGCAGGTCAAATTGTCTACTGTGAGCTTAATGCTTCTAAATGTGCTGACATGCTGGGACACAAACGCAGCCTTTACCACTGGCACCAGCCTCAGGCTAAACCTGAACTTTTTTGCCACGAGCATTACAACATCCAGTGAAACTATATACTTTTTGCCTTGTTTAAATCCTATTCCTCCATCTAATGATTGTGTAAGGCCACGTCTTTTATAAGTTGGGGTTTATCATTTCTTTATTTTGGTGTCCTTGATTGTTTGAGAATGTTCCAAAAATGTATTTCTTGAATCTAAATTGTAGAATCAGCATTGTTTGTTATGTGTTCTGGCATTTTTAAACTGTATGAATATATCAGTTGCATGTGTAGGACAGATGTGTCAGTGGAGAATGGATATAAAGTGCAACAAGTAAATTCCTGCACACTGTCTTCATCTCTTAAAGTTTTTATATGACAGCATTATGCACAAATAAATTAACATGACATTCGCTGGAGGTTTATATCCCATGTGCTGCACAGCCACACGATGCATACATTTTGCAGAGGTAGTTTAAAGTGATTCTACCAAATAAACCCACTAAACTAAACCCAGCCCTTTCAATCTGCTCTTTTCCACTGTAGTCAGTGTCTCACACACTAGAGGAAGCTGGTGTTGGGTCAGAGATGACACTGGAGGAGGTGGACCGAGAGTCTATACTGATAGACAAAGTGAAGCCCATCCGCGTATACCTGCAGCAGAGGTGAGGGTCAACATCTAGTGTACATGCCATCTGCTTTCTTCGTTCGGCTGGATTAACATCACACACTCCTCTCTGATAGGATGAGGTCACTGTGTAGGCTCGTCCAGGTGCAGGGGGATTTTGAAGCCGGTGTGAAGGACATGCTGGAGGGCCTAGATAGCCTCTGGGCTCAGCTGGAGGAGCTGCACACCAGGGTCACGCTCACCAGAGAGGAGCGCCGAGGCTACAGAGACCTGGCCTTGGCCCGGACAGATGCAGAGGTTAGCATGTGTGAAGGTCTGTCTGCAGTTCTGTGGGACTGGTATTATAGTTGAATTTAAATTGCAGCTCCTCTTAACTACTCATCTCTGTTTTAGTCACAGGTTTAAGTTGTCTTCTTAGGTTCAGTTTCTGTCAAGAATCTTGGTGATTACATTAAGATTTGTGTTGTCATTTCCTTTGGGTATTTTTATAATACTCTGTTGTGTTTTGCAAAGGCTTTGTTCGCAGTCTTGGGTCACTATAGGAACATACTTCAGTGCTGCCAGGCTCACCTGAAGAACAGCACACAACTACTGCAGGTACACTTCTCCTGGTGCAATACAAATCCACTTCTGAACGTTTTCTGCTGTCTTCACTCAGAAATCCCCTCTGCCCTGTTCGGCAGGAGTTAACCTGGAGTCACACTCATCTAAGCAACAGTGTGAGCAGCAGCAGTGAGTCAGTCTGGCCCGAGCTGTTGCTTCAGTCCAACATTGAGCAGGTACACTAAAATCACCAACAGCAGAAAGTTCTTTATAGGTTTAAAAAGCCACCAAGGCCAAAACCTCCTCTCTGTTTGCAGTTTGATAAAGTGCAGGAGAGTTTCCTCTCCGTGGAACAACAGACCTCTACGTTCCAGGCCCACCTGGAGGGTCTTGGAAAGGGGAATCATGCAAACAGGGCGCTTTCATGCTCTTCCGGCTCTCCACAGACTTCCTTACATCTCAGCTGTGGACAAACAAGTGATGTGTCACTGGAGCACCGTAACTCTGAGTCCACGTCCGTCTCCTCAGTGGATGCAGACGCAGACCCCCCACCCTCACTGTGTGAGAGGTCGGCTCTGCAGCTCTCCTCCACCTTCGGACGCCTGCGTAAATCTGGAAGAAGGAAGTGACTTTTATGGGACTACAGAGAGTTGGTAAATAGAAAGGTGTTCATTAAAATGACAGAATATTTTCAGATGTTGATCATTTGCTGATTGCCTATAAATGTATTATTTATTACAAGATTGTGTGTCACTCTGCTTTCTGAATCTTTTGTATTCTGCTGAAATGTTCCATTTCAAAGACTGAGTGGTGAGCAGGCAAGAGTAGATTTTAAATTTAAACACAAGGGGGCACACGTTCACCAGTTATTACAAGCATCAAGGGGCGTCGCACAGCACCCATTCAACATACTGAAATGATACTATCTACCATTTATGTACCGTATAGTCGTCTCAGATCTCTGTCTGCAATGATGGACTATGGTCCTGACCTTTTCCCTTCCATCAGCTTTAGAGCAGGACAGTGTTGGACACGCCTCTCGAACACGTGGCAACCCAATGTGTTTCTTTAAGATCAGAACACACTTGTGTGCCACAACTTGTGTCTGAAGAATCTCAGAATGTGTCAGATGAAAGAGATTCATTTCATCAACCGTCCTGTTAGTACTACAGGAGAATAATGAAATTTTGCATCTGATGCATTTTGTCTTTACTGTGCTTCTTGCTTTAAAGAGTTACAACTCTTTAAACCAATGTTGTTCAATTAAAACAATGTTTTTACATTTATCTATGGTTTTCAGAAGCATGTTCTTCTAATGTGTAGCAGGAATAGGAAATCCCAGACTTTTTCTTTCTGTCTCTCTCTATCAGACTGAGTGGCCACGATGACTTGAGCCCTTCAAAGCAGGGATTTCAGGTTGAGGGAGGGGGAGGAAGGTGGAAGGGGGCAGTGGAGGTCAACGCTGGAAGCGTTTCTGTTATTACTAAAAACTGAGCAGCCCTTTAGACCGTTATGAAAGACATGGATGTCTTTGATCCAAATTCAATTACCCTGCTGCTTCAACACTGATGGCACAGAAGTCCAAGTAGTTTTCTCCACCAGATTCCTGGACTTTTCTGGCCGGAGTGAACAGGATTTCTGATGAGAGTCGAGTCATTCATGGCTGCCGTTAAGTGCTATTTGCAGGGAGTCTGTACAGTATGCATGACGTGGACGTCATTTGACCGTGGACTTGCCTGCCAGTTCCTGCATCTGTCTGATTCCCTCACACTGGGGGCAGAGATTGGGAGAGGTGGGGCCGACACCCTGGGGGATCCGAGATGAAAGGAATGTAAGCTGAACGCTACAGGATCTGAGCTGTCACAACACCAAAGACACAAACATGGCTGGACGGGTAGAGGGATGTAAAGACAGTGGAAGGAGAGATGTTGTGAGTTTTGTTATTTAAAGGTAATGACATTTTTATGACATGCCACATAAATATGAAACATTTTCCACGAATCAGTCCTGAACACAGAACACAACGCTCTTGGATGCTTGCTTACGTTTACAATGACCACATTGCTTTGAGGTCCAACATTCAAAAGACAACAAGAAGTTTCTGAACTGATTTATTAAGTGATTAAATAAATGCCTACAAGGGGGAAGACTTGATTTTATTAGACGTGAATGAAAAACAGCACTTCAAATACAAAACAAGCCCCACTTTACAAGTTGGTGGAGAACGTCCCGGTCCTCTCCAGATGAACTCGTGCCTCACGTTGCTGGCATGTGATGTAATAACCAGCAGAGGGAGAGCAGAGGTCACCAGCTATCTGCTGGCCGAGAGCGTAAGAGCGAGCTAATGAAATTACCACAGGCTTTGTTTAGTTACACTAAAAAGTTGATGACTAGCTTCCTCACGGGCCACTCCAATCCTGGAGGAGAGGCTATTTCAAAGCCAGCTCAAGTGTGTGTTGTTTCAGAAAATATGGTTCACGGCAGAGGTCAATCCCTCGACTTTTCCTGACAATTATTCAAGATCGGGTTTCACTGGCGTACACGTAGCACACATTTGTGCTGATCCCGCCTCTGATAACACTGCAAGACACCATACCGTAGTATGGATGGCTGCTATCTGATACATACATACTAACTCGATACATTACAAAACATTCTTAAATAAACCACCTTAAACTACCATTCAAATCTTTTTAATTGAATTTAAAATCTGTTTTCCAGGGAGCCTTACAAACTAACAAGGTTTCAGACAGCATGTCCATGTGCTAAATGTTATTCAACTGCACGGTGAGAAGCAAGTGAACAGAAACACTCAGTGCAGCCAAATAAAGGCAAGAACAACTAAACGGGCTTTCACTATGAGGACTGATAGTGGATGATATACACAGGGGTGTGTGAGTGTGTGATGGCGGGGGTCCTGTTAACCTTTTAACTTAATGGCAGTGACATTTCCCAGGTTGAGAAATGGCAACAGCCCCATCAAAAAGGCTGAGTGTCTCCATCCAGTGATCTGAGGAGCGTGACCACGACATTCCCGAATAATATATCACACAGCAGTTAAAGGCGAAGCAGCAGGGTTTTTGTTTTGTAAAACAAGCGTGTAAAGGCAAATGTTTAAGTAATAACCTTGGTAATCTTGGGGTATGATCTCTGTCCCTTCAGCTGAAAAACTGACTCTGTGTGCGCACTTTCTCTTCCTGTTATTTACTTTTTATTCTTGATTACCATTTCATTTGATTGCTTTATTGTTTTGCTTAATTTAATACACAAAAACAACGTCTGGTTGCATCTTCATTTTATTTGCTACAAAATGAAAACATCTTACAAAGGATGATCATTTCTAACCTTTTCTGAGTTTTACAGGTCAACATACTGACATTTCTTTTTAGTAAATACATGAAACAACTTGGTTTGTAGAAACTACCTTTGAATACTGTAACCTCGCCACATGGGCAGTTATTGTTGGTTTTTAGGACTCAATAAAGGATAAAAATGGCTTGTTAAGATGGAGATTTTGTGTAGTGTTGCTTCAGTTTGGCATGAACACAAGAAACAAAAGGAGAAAACATATTTATCACTAAATACCAGCTCACGTTCATTTTGTTCTTTAATATTTTCTTAATGTTTAAAACGTTTTACAATTTACATTTGGTTTCTGCCAAATAATTTATGATTTTATGGGTCTGTAATATCAGCAAGAAGTACCAGACTGTGAATACAGACTAACAAAATATTGGTTCCCATTACGATAAAAATACAAGTTCATGCAAGTTTGTTTCAATTAAGACACATTTTCCTTAAACATGTCTTTCCTAAACCTGAAAATAAACCATTTCATGGCTAAAGGCTCAATGTGTATTTTTCTATATTTTGATTATAGCCAAGAACGTAGCTGTGCTGGCCTGCAAGTCGAATTTAAGCCTTTACACAAAAAGCAAAGCCCTCTCTGTGAATCACAAACCACATGCTTGGCTTCTATCTGACAGCTGGACACAGATAACGGAGGGCCGTGCCACTTTTAACCAGAGGCTGCTGGAAACGGAACGGACAGCTGCACATTGAGACAAAACATCAAAACACCAGCCACAGATGCACGCAATTAGCAACATGGTAGACATTTGGGGAGCAAAGGTCCATAAACTCGCAACTTATTATGGTTGATCTAACATGGCTGGAGGGAAGCCTAAACTCAACAACATTAATGGGCTTTAAGTTTGTGTTGAAACATTCCACCATCCAGAATTTAATATCAAAGAAGGCTTAACTCCTCCTCAAATCTCTCTCAAACCTTTAATGCCACTTTTCTATTCTGATACTAAATCTTATTCCACTGTGTGTGTGTGTGTGAGTGTGTGTTGGTGTGAAAGTGAGAGAGGGACACAAACAGGCTCAACATGTTTCCAGTCATTAGGAAATTCTAAGCTTCCTGTTTGTGTAAATATTTTCTTATGTAGTTTTCCAAGCGAGCGGGGTAGAATAATCAAGCCTGACCTCTCTGCCCTGCCGCTTCCTACTGATCACATGGACGCCGCGCACCTTCTGCAGAGACCAGAGGTGGGACCCTGTTGTGACCCGTCACTGGCTGGTGGGAGAGGTCAGTCAGGAATGGGTGGATTCTCCCAAAGGTCATGAGCAGGAGCTATTGACACCAATGGGTAACAGCTGTGGTGCCAGTTTAAACTCAGCACTGTCAACTCTGTGCAAAGACAAAAATACCTCTTACATTCTTTCACATATCATTTTGTGCCAATAGGAATGATGACTATAAACATAAGATCCAAGTTATAACAAACAGCTCCACCATGATCCTTAAACAGATTCTCAAACAATGTTTTTTGACTTCCTCTCTTTCTCTCGGTCTCTTCGGTCCTCTGTATGAAGCAGCACTCTGAGGAAAGGCTAAACAAACAGGCTGGCCCAGGCACAAAGAGTCCGCCACTCAGAGAGCGAGACATGTGGCAGCAAAACCCTCTCGATCCACCCCCCACACACCCACAGCCACAACTCTGAACCCCTCACACTCCTACCGGAGCCACACAAACCCCTCCACATACCCTGAGCTTGGAGCCAAGAGGAGGAAAGATGGAGGAGGGGAGGCGGAGGGGGAGAAAATTCTGATTCCTATTCACCGAATGTCACCACCTCACAAAGGGGACCGCATGACACTGCCACTAAATCAGAGTTAATGGACTCCTTTCTCAGTCCTGTGAACATGACAGGGGGCGTGTGTGTGAGAGTAAGGGGGTGTGGGAGAGGGATGGGGGCTGGAGAAGCTGCCTGTTTGCCCCATTGAAGGGGCACATGGGCCAATGAGCCTTGTGATGTAGAGAGAGCAGATTGGCGAGGAAAGTGTGTTTCGAGGGATATTAACAGCTCATCGAATGGAAAGCCCCGTGTCTCTTTCAACACTTATTTGTTTTGAGCGGTCCATAATTCAGAGGATATACTGAGTCAGTGCTTTCTCTAAATTGTTAGTGAATTAAAACAGGTGAATGTTAATCACATGGCTTGTTTGACTTTCAGTCACAACTCTTTCAGCCCGGCTGATTTGTGTGTAAGAAGCAAAACAACATAACATCAATCACAGGCCACTTTAGCAGCAAGCACAACGCTACACAAACCATGTTGGCGCGTAGGCAATCCATCAAACTCCTAACGTGAAGGTAGGCAGAACACCATCCACGGGGCTTGTGGGACGATTGTGGATTTGCATGTGAACACTTATTTGACAATGAGGAGCCAGACTGGGGGACAGCAATTGCGGAGCCGTTTGTTATCTTCCCTATAGGGCAGAACGAGTAACCCCTCCCACCCGGCAACCTCACACCCCATCCCACACTGAAAGAGCGCAGCTTGGGGGCCGGGGTGGAGATGAGTGAAGATGGCATTGGTGACACTTGGCATGCATTCATAGCCGCCGCCCCCCCCTCCCCCCGCCTTCAACTGCGCAGGGGAGATGCGGAGAGACAGAGGCGGAGAGACACGGAGCCCCAGGTACCGGCCTCATTAGCAGATAAAAGCAACCTTTCCCCGTGACCCCTGACCCCGGAGGTTGCCATGGAGCCTTCCAGTCGAGGCATGGATGGAGCATGCTGGGATTGCTCCCAGCAGGGTAGAGTGAATATGGGCTGCTGTGAGAATTATTAAGACCCCACCCCACCCCCTCCTCTCTCATGCACAAATCCATATTGGCCACTTGAAGCTCTTCTGAACTCACTTCTTGGAGCTGTGCTGGAGCTCATGTGCTGGTCTGCCTTGCTTCCTGCTTTGTTTCTGTTCAGTTGTCTTAATGCCAGCTCTAAGCTCATTATGTCCCAGAGTTCACCTTTGATGTGCAGGGAAGAAAAAGTGTGATAGTTTACATAAGGGTGAAATAATGTTTCGACTCAGCAAAGTCCTTGTAGGGCGCTTGTTTTCAAGCTGTGTTGCATTATTGATGTTGTTTGTTCTTGTTAGTTCTTGAGGTGCAGAACTACTTTACATTTACATATATTGTATTTAGAACTCATCCTAAAGGAGTTATTAACCCATTTGATTAATCTTTATGGATAAAACCACTTTTTAATAATTCATACTATTACTTTATTTTGTATTTTTCTCTGACCCAATTAAAAAAAAAGTGCTATAAAAACAAAAAGTACAATATATATTTTGTCATTGCAATATTGCATGGGAATGTGTTCACAGTACATAAAACCAAGAAGGTCTCAGATGTGTCGTCATACTTTGTGCTCTTACTGGTGAAGCCAGGGTGTGTGTTCATGTATGTATCTGTGTACATGTGTGTGTGTGTGTGTGTGTGCGCATGTGTGGCTGTTGGAGAAAGCAAGGGAGGGGGGGGGGTTATATCTTGGTCATGCTGACTGAGTTTTATAAGCTGTGGCTAACCCCACTCCCCACAGCTGACTGAATATTAAATAAACAGAGCCAAGTGGATGAATTCAGCGGAGTGAGTGCTCAGGCTGGAGAGGCACTACTTCACCAGTGCGGGGCCTCCCCCATGAGGCCCCCACATCAGCCTGTCTTATTCTTGGCAGCTGCAGTGAAGAGAGGCAGCCTATGGGGAGGGTGGGTGGGTGGATGGGGTGTGTTTTGGGGTTGTGTTCAAGGGGGAGTCACCTAAAGAGGAGGGTGCAGGTGGATGGGAGGGAAAGTTGGAGGGAGTGAGGAAATGTGGGCAAAAGGAAACTAGGGGCTGGTGTTTGTTGCTGTGCAGCTGTAAGGAAAACACAGGTGTAATTAATAACACCTATAATTGATATTATTAATTACACTTGTGATTTTTATGACTCTGAAAGTTCTACAGCTTGAAGACAGTAGGCCTGTTTCAGAGAAGACATAAATAATAAAACGAATGATGGCTGAATTCCAATTTGCTGCTTCAGTTTCAGGGTCCTGGTAATGTGCATGCTGGCTCACTATGATAAGTCAACATGTTTGCTGTGAATAAGGGCTATTGTGGCTCAATCAAGCTGCCGTAAGTGTTTAAATAATGACATCTCAGGTGTAGATTTACTTTTACGTCATGTATTTTGGATTGAGCCAAGTCTCTAAAATTAGAATGTGAAGTCGTGTGGCTTTTTTCTGTTCATAGTTAGAAAACACCAGATCTCTGCTACATGTAAATAAAAAGATCAAAATTAGTTCTTCCTCAGCCGCAGTGTGAATCCAGTCACAGTCAGTCTCATCCTCTCTACAGGGTCTACACACACACACACACACACACACACACACACACACACACACACACACACACACACACGCTGTCCCATCTGGAACCCCCTCCCCACCCCACTACCCAAACATCACTGTTTGTCATCACAAACATTCCTGTTTTGTGTTTTTTTTACACCTCACAGTTAAAATAAGATCTGTGTCTCAACCTCAGACTGCCCCTCCATCACCTCACCATCATTACACACACACACACACACACAGATCATGCTTTCCATACACACACACATCATGCTTTCCACACACACACACACACACACACACACACACACTGTACTTGGTCCGTCCTTTGGGAACCCAAAACCGACCATCCCAGACGTGAGTTCAGTTATTCCAGACACTGAATAAAAAGCATTTGATATCATCCTGTGTGATTTATAGGCGGTCCCACATAAACCATATCGAGTCTCAGCGTGCATCTGTGCTGGTCATGGGAGCCATTTTCTGGATGGAGTGAATCTGCAGAGCTCCAGCCTCCCACACCCTGCTCTATAAACACAGCTGTCAGTCTTGTGTCTCCTGTCATTACCCGCTCATCTGTTTTATTCTCTCCTCATTCACATTATTTGAGTTTTAGGGCTGAGCAGGCAGAGAGCTCCCTGTCAGCATCCTCCTCTGTTGTTGGTGGATGTGTGGGAGTTTTGTTTACTTGCTGACTAAACTGATTACGTAGCAAGGAAATCTATTTGGGATACTTCCCCGTGTTTACAGAGCAATCTTCGCCAGGACCGTACACTGCTGCAAAACGCTGGCCATCTTTAATGACTCACACCAAAAACCAGCAAAGCACATTGTGATAGTTCAGCTAATTTAAGCCAGCGTCTGTGTTTTTTGATGAATTGTTGTCCTCTTCTTATCCCTCCCTCAGCGTCCTCCCACACTGTGCGTTAGACCTCCCACAACACACTGCAAAAGGACATTTGCATGCACTTGCAGACACACAAATTCATATACACATTCTCAGCAGGGCAGGTAGGGGCTGCAGTCATCTTGACCCCAGGAAAGCAGACACGAGTGCAGCTCGTTGGTTTTCAAAGGGTGAATGAAAAAGGAAACAGAAAGATTAGGAATGAAAGAGAAAGAGAGGAAGAACATTTGTGTGTGCGGTAGAGGAAGAAGGAGAACGAAGGAACTTGTTAAAACCTCTCTGTGGACTCCCCTCTGCTTCCCTCTCCTGCAGCCCCACGCAGGTCGGCGTTCCCCCTCGCTCTCCTTGTGTGGTCCAGAGCTCCGAGTCATTCCCAAACAATCGGCATTAATCCAGGGAGCGAGGGGCCTGGAGCACTGCGCTGCCAGAGCACCCTCACCCTGGCCTGGACTGACGCACGCTACGCTACACCCGCTGTACACACACAGACACAGTAATAGACTCATGCAGCTCTGTAGTGTGTTGTACTGTACAATAAGATACAGCAGACTTTCACACAGCAAACCATCACAGACGGCTGCAAATGTGCCAGATGCTGTCAGACTCAGGTGTAGCCCAAATAAACACTTATTAGCACCTTGGCAGAGCTCGAGTCTTCATCACCAAGTCTTTGAGGTAGATGTGTAGAATTACCATTCACTTTGCTGCTTTAAATCGTTTCGTTCACAGCATTTCACAGATTGATAGTAGCTGACTGTAAAGTTCATTCAGCTGTTCCAGTTCCAGTCCGTTCTTCTTTCTTTTCATGGATCATCTTTTTCTGTTCCCTCATCTCCGTTTTGGCTTGATGGTTTTAAGGTTGGTTGTGTACTCAGCATCTGTGAAGGGCTCACATTGACCAGAACATGCACCCCTCCCCCCCCACCTACACCCCCCAGGCCCAGGCATCTGGGATTAGCCAGCATCGTGTGCTGCGGCCTGGAATGTATATTCCTGGCAGTGCTCAGGGTAAATTGCTGTAATCAGCCATTACTCTAATTCAGTCATTTACCTGACTTTATACATTCATCACTTTCATATAATTCTTGGCACACAGATTATGAATTGGAGTGTTTGTGTCCCACCCCACCCTCTCACCCTGATCCCCCGCCGTAATGGCCCAGAAAACATGTCTCGCCAGGGGACCAAACCGGACTCCCCCTCCAGCCTCTTACAGCCTAATCACCAGCTCTGACCAGCCATTAGTCAGTCAGTTCAGACACCCTGACACAACGTCCGGTACCCCAACAGCACCCCACCTTGCTCCCCAGCTCGCAGACCAGAAGGTGGCTGCTGGAAGGTTGACTAGGTGGAGTTGTGGCAAGGAACCAGGTCACTAGCTCCCATATGGCCATTACTGTAATTATAGTTGGCATTGTTAATTGTTTTTTGTTGGTCTGTTGAGGTGGGGGGCTGGTGCAATGCAATTAGGGAGGCTGAAGGAGGCGAGGGAGGTTTGGGTGAGACACAGGGGGAGCAAGGAAGCCAGAATGGGAGGAGGGAGCAGGCGATGGAGTGCAGGATTGAATTGTCAGTCCAGGTTATGATTAGGAGGCGCAGATGCGGCCATGTGAGAAATGAATTTCATGCCTGTTGATTCTGCGATTTCTCCTGGAATGTAGGGGCTTCGCTGCAGAGAGAGAGAGAGAGAGAGAGAGAGAGAGAGAGAGAGAGAGAGAGAGAGAGAGAGAGAGAGAGAGAGAGAGAGA